>JABUQX010065147.1:25000-50473 GCA_015478945.1 Trachelipus rathkii
ATAATAATAATAATAATAATAATAATAATAATAATAATAATAATAATAATAATAATAATAATAATAAACATACACACTTATTGATTGAAGCGGAGTCGGAGCAGAAGTCTGAACCGTGCCCGGAGCCGGAGGTTGAACCGCGCCCGAAACCGGAGCCGGAGCCGGAGTCGGAGTCGGAGTCGGAGTCGGAGTCGGAGTCGGAGTCGGAGTTGGATTCAGAAATGCATATGTTGAGGATGATTTTCAACTCAGATTCGTTTTCCCTGCGGGAAAACGAACCTTCGATGTAATAATAAAAATAATAAATACAAACAAACACAAACAAACACAAACAAACATAGACAAATACAGACAAACATAGACAAACATAGACAAAACCTTCGGTTTTGTCTGTTTGTCGAATTGATAGCCCTGCGGGCTATCAATTCTCCATATAAACCTAATATATCTCTATTCATTTATATAGAAAAAAGTGGGTGCGGGACTGGCCGCCTTACTACTCACACCCTTCTCTCTCTCAGTAAGAGACTCTCTCAGTGGCCTCTGTTTTTGTATGCAGCAATTTTTACTATCCCTGCTGATTCCCTCAAGCAAGAAGAACAGAATTTTGTGTACCTAAGTTGCAATCAGGATGAAAGCGCTATCACTTTTAGATCTCCACAAATATGCCATAAATATTTTTCATACTGAATGCATCTCAGTACAAGTTCCACATTCCAAATAATTTCTTCTTATGTGCAGCATAAGCTACATTGGTAGATGAATACCTTTTTCTAGAGTGTAGTATGTCTGGTGCCAATGAAAAGACGTCATTGCTCTGGATCGTGCATATGTCGCAATATTTGTAGAAAAAATGTTCAAATTCAGAATATCTGTCAAGGAAAACAGTTATTTAATACTAAACGATTACATCATTTCAATCTTCATGCCAGTAAATCTGCTTGATATTTTTATAAAGTTAGATTATGAACGGGACTATACGGACAAAAACACCAATATTAGTTAGTTAAAAGATGATCAGGGTATATCAAGAACTTCTATTATTGAACGACCGAAAAGAAGTCAGTCAGAAAAATACTGTAAATATCGGAAAAGAAAAGTTTCGAAATTAAAATTTTGTGCCAAACCCAATAAAAGGCTTTCGATGTGTTTAGCGACACAGAAAAAGATTTGCCAAAAATGCCGAAGACAGACGACCAAGATTAAGAAGAAGAGATCGAAGCGAAAAAGCTAAAACGAAATAGGTTACCTAGGTAGGATGAAAGTTCGGAAAAACAAGTCTTATGAACCACAGGAGAGATGTCATCACAACCATACGCCTTAAATAACATCATAAGAAATTACAGTTAGGCATAAGGGAACTAAACACTTCTGTCAATCCTTACCTTCTAATTACGTTCCTGACAATTCTTGAGGTAGTCCTCCTTCCACCTTATTTATTTCAACGGAAGATAAAAAAGGCAGGTGTGCTAGTGGAAGATACTAGAGGTAGGTAAGAATCTAGAAGGAAGATAATAGCAAGTTTAATATACAAAGTTCCCCCGTTCAACTAACTAGGGATGACATAAAGACGATGGTATTACAATATGGTCGGAGTGCGGAAGCTAGAATAGTATATATATATATAACTAGTAATATTATATTAAGGTTATGTATGAAGGAACTGGATTGTATCGTTACCTAAAGGAACAATTATGATCATTTCTTGGACGGCGGCGCCTTTGAAGTCACGAAACTGTTGCGGTCACTTTGGGCGGTTTGCCGGGTTAGATATAAAAGGTCCACTTTATGACCATTTGATGTATCTCGTGAGAAAGAAAGATTAACCAAAGGTTTATTATACTACTATATATTATATAATATCTATATATATTAATTATTATATATAATATATATATTATATATATTATATATATATTATATATATATATATCTTATATAATTATATATACTATATATATATATATTATATATATTTTATATATATTATATAATACTATATTATTTATATATTATATATTATATATATAGTGTATATATATATATATATTATATAATATTATTATAAGTATATATATATATATTATATATATATACTATAAGTAGAGAGAGAGGAGAGAGGAGAGAGAGAGAGAGAGAGAGACGAGAAGAAGAGAGAGATGAGAGAGAGCGAGGGAGAGAGAGAGAGACGAGGTTTGAACTTTTCAATGAGTTAATAGTTCCAGGATGCGGGGACGAAGACCCAACTTGCTTTGGCATCCACCATCCACTTTCCCCAGACCTACACCTCATCAATAAGTGGACTACAGAAAAATTATCCTCTTAAATTTGAAGTGAGTATTTTCTTTTAATTTGAACCATTTAAAGGAGGTACAATTATGCTTTAAAAATAAAGGTTTTCTGCTTTCTTGACCCAACGGTGCTTAGCGTTTAATACTCGTAATTTTTATCACTCAAGGAGCATACGTTCTTCAAATTACAATAGACTGCACACATAATTATTTTTAATACTTTATAATTGAAGTATTTTCATCCTTGGCCTAACATAAATAAAAAGATAAATGAAAAAAAATAAAAAATTATTTTATTGAAGTATATATGGAATTTCATATATATACAACAAAAGGAAAAACTGCTAAATTAGATCAAATTTAGGGTCTCAAATATGTGTCAAAAAATATGAGTCATTCCGCTAAAGTCCGTCAAAATGGACAAGTTTTCAAGGTCAAAAAGAGAAAAATTAATTCTCAATTTGAGTACTTCTGATGAAACAATTACTCCTATTTTCATATAGTTTTGTTATGCTCAATTTTGACAACGGTTCTGAGGACCAATGCATTGTTCCATTTATATATATATATACCCACAATATTATATAATATATATTATATATTATATATATATATATTATATATACTATATATACTATATATTATATTATATATATAATATATATATTAAATTATTATTATATTATATTATATAATAATATATATAATATATATTTATATATATTTATCTATATATTATATATATATATATATATATATATATACTATTATATATATTATATATAATATATATATTAATATATTCTAATTATTATATATTTATACTATATTATATTAATATATATATATATGTTTATAATTAATATATATATATTAAGATATATTATTATAATTATAATATATTATTAATATATATAATATATTATATATATATATATATATTACATATATAATATATATATCTTATATTATAATTATATATTAATATTATATATTAATATTATATATATTATATAATTATATATATTAATTTAATATTATACTATATATAATTATATATAATGATGTATTTGGGTAGTATATATATATATATATTAAATATATAGTATATATAATTATGTATATATATATTATACTATATATATATTATAATATATTATATATCATATTATATATATATATACTAATATATAATATAATTATACGTAAGTATATTAATATATAATATATTATATCTATGATATTTATTATATATTATATTAGATTATATTAAATAATTAATATATATATTATACTAATTATTATATATATATATATATTAATAATATTTTAATATATATATATAATATATATATATATATTTATATCATACTATTATATTATATATAATATTATATATATATATATATTATTATATAGTATATATAAATATTAATATATTATATATATATATATATATATATATATAATTTAATATATATATTATTTTACTTACACTTTTAGTTTTGTATAAATTATATTATATATATATAATTGATATATTATATAATATTATAATATATTAATACTATATGATATATATATCTATATTATTAATTATAATATATATATATATATTATATATTATTATTATTATATATAATATATATATTATAATATATTAATACGGTTATTATTTTAATATATACTATTATATATATTATATATATATATATAATATAGATATTAATATTATTAATAAATTAATATGATAGTATATTATATATATATATATATATAACATTAATATATATATATATATTATATAATATTATAATATGATATAATATTAATAAATATATATATATATATATATATATATATATTAATATATATTACTTATATTAAGTATATATGATTATAATATAATTTAATATGATATATTATATATTAATATATTATAAATATAGTTGTATCAATATGGTACGATAGATATGACTGCAGGTCATTATTTATTTAAAACAGATATGTAAATCCCTACAACACTTATATAGTATACCCATTATTGGTAATATACAACAATTAGTAAGGGATAGCAAACAATATATTATTCATAAATCGTTATTTATACTTTATTTATTATATTCTTATCTATTTAAATATTTGTTTAGAATCGTCAGTTTATAATATATAGATTAAATATATTTTACTTATATAATATAATAATATTAAAGGATTTTTCATTTAGACAGTTTTAATATATATAGCACTTTCTATAGCTAGTAATACTACTATACTTTGAGTAAATCAAATATATCTTAATATAGTTAATATAACATTATATCATTTTTCAGAACAGTTTATTGTAGACGTATTAATGGAGACCTATCAATAGTAATTAGTCAATATAACGTCTTTATCTCATACTCTAGTAGTTAACTATATCTATTTAGTACATACTACATTTACTTATAGATAATAAAGAAATATTTTATATGCTGAACCATATCCTATATTCGTATATAGGCGTATCAATATTGACCTTTAACAAAATAGTATATTATTATATTATAAATATTATATATATAAGAACATTACTTAAGAAGCTACTCTAGTTTTCTTTCTATTAAATATAAAATAAAATAATATATTTAAGTAGATGTAGGCATACGGGCATGCCCTGGACATAAGTCTTTAATACGTATAGTAGCATTGAATTTAGATGCTATAAACTTAGCCTTCTATCACTCATTACTTTGAGCTACAGATTTCTGCGTGATTAGAGTATATATATAAGTAGTATAGCAATAAGATAATACTTACTATTTATTATGGTTGCTATTAAAATATAATACTATATACTTTTTAATACTATACTATATATATATAATAATACAAAAATGAAATATATAATAAATATATAGGTTATTAGTGGTATTTTAATTTATTAAAGATGATAGACAAATATTATTTGTTACAGCAATCAATGACCATATATGATAAAACGTATTAGAGTAATAGTATATATTGTTTTCCTAAACTACAAAAACAATAAGATTAAATATATAGTTTTGCTATCCAAAAGAGTCCTATTATTATTACTAGCAATTTATTAGTTCTAAATAATTATAAATATTAATAAAATTATTATTACAATATATTATACAATAATATTATTATAATAATAGTACTTATATATAATATATATATTATATTACTATATAAATAGTACAATAGTTAATAGTTAGTACTACAGTTACTTCAGCTACTATTATAGTTATTCCTATTTTCTCCCAGGATAGGGGAAATGCTACTAGTAACATATTGTTTGTGAAGAATAGGAGAAAAATATTAGAAAAAAATTATAAGGGCGAAATATTTTTTGCTCCCTAACTTTCGGACCCTGTGGTTTAAAGCCCAAAGTAGATACGATAATTCTGCTCGGCTATCTGCTAGGTTTTTATACTCTCTGCATATATCCGAAGTTTCGTTGAAAAAAATTCATTGGTTCCTTCTCTGGAGTTTTTCAAAGTTTGTGTTTGAATTTTTCACTGTTCAAGAATTTATCATTTTCCTGAAAAAGTTCAATTAACATCAGAAAAAAAAATTTTTAATTTATTTCGTTTAATAAATATTTGAAACTGTATGATTGGATACCATACACCTTCAGAAGGAGTATAACCTTAAGTTCTCCGGTCAATTTTTATTTATAGTAATATTAAGTTTTTAAATATTTCTTACTCCTAGAATAGGGTCAAATTGTCTTTTTAAAACACCCAGCAAGTGTCTCCCCCTAGTGGCTATAAAGATTTCGTCTTTTGTCAGGAAAAAATTGAGTAAGATCGTTCGATTTTTAAATCCACAGAATTATCTCACGCCTTATCTAAAATGCTTTATTCTATTTTTCGTATAACTATAAAATAATTATATTTTGACATCAGAAAATTCATGATATATTCATTTTTTCCTATGATTCTTATCCGGCTATAAAAATTCAAAGTTAGCTAAAGGACCTTTTTGTACTTTTTAATCCTTAGATCTCTGTAATTCATTATTATAGGAACTATTTTTCAATTTTGCATGTTCCTCATCAATTATGGATATACTTTCCAACTAACTTTAACAAACTAAAAATTATACATACACTATGCACAAATTTATACATCCAATTATTTTGTAAACTATTATTATCTGCATTTATAATTTTCGCTGTAAATTTTTGGACTTTTTTTTTCATCCTTTTTTAGAAGTTGGCATTCAAAATAATCGAATTCATTAAAAGCCACTTTTTTCTATTAAATTCTTTCGAAATCATTTGATTGTTAGAAGAATTTCTTTTGGGAGATTATTATATACTTCTTTGATGCTATAGGAGAGGTGTGGAGGAGGAAGGACGCGTCGGTGAGAAGATAGGGCAATTGCTGAAAAGGTCTGAAGGCTTCCGTAAATTTTTGGAGCACGCCAAAAATTGAATCTCTACTCTCATTCTATAATTATAAATTTGTCCGTTCGGATAAATAATTATGTGAATACATACCTTTATCAAGATACGTATCGAGACATTTAATCTTGTTTGTATTATTGATAGATATATATATATGGAGTATTACATTTGAAGTTTTTAATTTTTGTAGGGCAATATTATGTGAAGTGATAAATCTTTTTTCGATCTAATTGAAAGAGCGGTATATTTCGCATTCGATCAAAATATTGTATATACAGCGATACCTAATTCAATATCGATATTTCCATTTTTATGTTAGTTTGAACTTTTATATCAAGAATTGCTAGCGCGCAAATTAATGAACTATTATTACGGAAACATTAGATATTTAAATATATCTTCATATTTAACCATTAAAGCTCTGGATCTATAGATTATTTACAGTTTCATATGATATCACATGTCTTGGCACTTTCACCTCTCGTGAAAAGCGCTAACTCTCGTACAAAACAACGTTCGCGTATTGGAATTAGGACCCATCAAGTATTTTTTATATCTTCTGTCTTATGCCAATATCGAAGACTCCAAAGATCTATTCGTATAGTGTATACTTGAGTAGGTCGCGATTGGTCGCCCAGATAGTGTAACAATTAATTAGTTGATACAGTGATACAAAGAATGAAAGAATAATGTTAGCTTAATCGTTATATGTTATTGAATAACGAGATTTTTTGTATTTTGGGGGTTAAATAAAGAAGAGTTATTTTTAGCTTTTTCAGTGGACAAGCAGTAAATTATTTAAAGTTACCAAAGTTATAATAGTTAGTGATAATTTAATTAATATGCCAAGTATTTGTGTAGTGTTATTTATATAAATTAGTTGTAAGTATATGCTTTTATATTGTTTGGTGTGTGAGTCATGTAAGTGTATACGATGTATTTTTTATGTATACGTATATTAATATATAATTTTTTATACCTTTACTAAATAATATAATACAGTAAAGTCTTATATATATATTACCTATATAAATATATCTATATATATATTCATTAATAACTTATCTTATATATTTCCTTTTTTGGGACTTTTGTTATTATTTATTGTATATGAGCGCCGGTGCGGGGGAAAATGTTGTTCGAGCTCTCAGGTATGGAAGATCAATCCATAAAATAAGAGCCGGCCGAGGGTCCCATATTTCGTTACGAGCGCATTGGGTCGGTGGAGAATGCTTATTCTTAACTTCTTCGGGCTTGGCTATAGTTTCGCATTTATTTTACACGGAGGTACGCTTTTCTTAATATACCGAATACGATCCCCCTCCTTGATTTAGGCTTGACCTCTTGACATGAGTGTGGTGTTTATCTGATATACACACACCTCAAAGAATAAAAAGAAAAATATTAAATTTGAAAATGGATTTAAAACACTATGCTAAATTTTGGAGGGGTTATAATGATGCCTATGAGGAAATTCTTCCTCGCGATGGCGATGGAGATGGTAAATTTACAGTTCATATTATTTTCCTTATCTTAAACTAATAAACATTGACTTAAGAGAATATCCTTTTTCCTCTTTAACTGAAATTCACAAACTTGGTTTAAATCTGATTGGGTCTCATTCACACTCTCTACTTGCTCGAGCATGAGACGCCTGCACTCCGGACAAGTATACTATCATTTTCAAATTCCAGAATAAATTTTTGTCAATTATATTTATTCAGTCGCTGGAACTCCATTCACTAGTGTAATATTATTTAACCCCTTAACAGTTTATGTTATGAACATATTAATTACCTTGATATCGTGTCTTTCATTCGTCTCTCTTACTCGGTATAGACGAAGATTTCTGTTAGAAAAATATATAACGACAAATATCTCTTTAGTCTCTTTGCTATCAAAACTAATTTGCTTGACAGGAAGCTCAGTTTAATTACTATACTTTCTCTGATAAAGCTGAAATCCCGTTTGCTCAATTCGTTACCGTCCCACTAAAAAATAAATGACTGGAAGTTGAGAACACGATTTGAGTTATTGTCTCCATTTAATATTAGTGTATCATGTAAGACTATCTAGATAAGTATGTAAAGTCAATTACGGATTAGAGAAGCGTACATCATGTCAATATAAAATTTCATCTATACATAGACAAAGGAAGGGAAGCCTTTTCAATATGAATATTTCTTAAAATAACAAGATAGATCAGTGATTGGAGAAGTCTGGAAATCATCCCCAAAATGGAGATTTTCAATATAACAGAGTGTATCTAATTTTGGAGTTTAAATTAGCTTGAATAATTATGATATTTAGTGGGTATGAGGATACACAATTTGAAACAGAACGCTATTTGAATAAGAATCTGAATATTAAACACCAAAATAGACAACACGAGAATAACAAAGACGTACAGTCCACTAATAATCACGCTTACAGAGCCATCTGCATTTATCATTAGAAAATTCTCTGAATATAAATATCACTCATGGAAATGTCACATACTCAAATAAAATCATTTTCTTGCAGGGAGATATATATATATAAAGTAATATCAATACGTACATAATAATTTAATATATATATATTATACTATATCGATTAAATTTGCACTTACAAAATAATATATAAATACCTATTTATGAGTTTATAACCTAATGGTATAAGATGATAGTATAACTTCTTATGCTATTCATTTTTGCTTATTATATATATAGATACTTATACCTTAGTATACTCCTATAGATTATATGATAGTACTATGTTAGTAACCTATATATATAAAGCGATATTCAGTATATATATAGTAATATATATATATGAGAGCGAGGAGAGAGAGAGAGAGAGGAATATTATATGCTACTCGGTTGGCTAAGGGGATGTATAGAGGAGTGTTTCCGGTGTATCGTTTTGCACCCCATCCGATCTGGGATAGCCAACTTAGCAGTATGCAATATGAGCGAACGGAGCTGTAATGCGTCTAACATTAACTAAGGGTGCATGCAATCAGTTTTGCATTAGATTAACAGAAATGCCGTCATCTTGGAATTATGAAAAAGAAATTACTCCGATGTAATTTTATTCTATCTGGATAAATTGTCCTTTGACTCTGCTAGGAGTGGATTTCCATAGTGTCTCCGGACATTGTTAAGGTCAGCTACTAAATTGTTGCTAATCACGTACCCAAGGATGTCCTTAGAGGAGTCTATATATATTTTGAGATAGAGTTTATGTAAAAAGGTTTAGAAACTTATAAGCGTTGTTTTACATACAGATGAACATCTATGTGAAGATGTGACAGGGCAGTACTATTATTACGTTAATCTCACATTGTATTAGTTTGGTGGCAAGGGATTAGTTTATTTTCCCCTTTGTTACAGTAAGCGTCTTCCGTTTTACGTTGCGTCTTTATTAACAATCATACTTTTTCGGGACATGCCGAAGAGAAGGAGTTTCACCCCACATAAAAGTCTTTTCATGCAAGAAAGAAACTTTCAGTGTTTTCCTGGATATTTTGAGAAACTATTTCGATACTTTACCGTCTGCTAAGTAATGGGTTGGCAATATCTAATCAATGAAATGAAATAATTATTTTACTTTGACACTAGCAATAATGAGTTTTTCTCATGTAAATCTGAAATGTAAATTATACGCCTAACTCAGAATACAATAAATTTTGTTGGTATTAAAACTTTCTGTTTGAGCACTTAAGGTGCACTATTGTAGGGGTGCTTCACAGATAATTGTAGAATTGGAAAAAATTTCTTCTATTTACGGAATTCTGGCGAGCGTGTGTATTTGTGAGTATTGAACTTAATTATTTTCAACTGAATAGTTTCCCAAGGAGCTTAGCTAGCCCCAATTCACCCCTCTCATTTTCATATGGCAACCTACACTTGGAATAAATTCTCTCAAGTCGTAATTTGGCACACTCGCATTGTTATACCATACAGAGAGACAGCCTTTGAATACGACGGATCGAGGTTAGCTTAAAAAACTTTTTTTGATAGTGGTGTCTGGATTATATAAATGTAACGCTGAATTTACTAGCCAAAAAGAAACAATTTCATAAAGTTTAGGGTTGAGCCAGTTTTAGACTGATTAGTACTAATTCGATATGCAGCTTATAGGAGTAACAAATTATTATTACCATATTAACGTTCCCAGATTGGGTCATATGTCAGTCAAGTTTTAGTACGCGACTAAAATGGACACGGTAGCTTCGGTTTCGACTCCAATATCACGTACAATTATGGTTTTAAGTTCTGTTAAAGTTAAATTGTTCTTTTAAAGCTTTACTTCAAATTTCACTTTAGACGATTTTGGAGCAATTCCTCCTTCTTAGCCCTCCCCTCATTAAGGTCAAGAATTTAAAAGATTCTACAGGCGAACTGTTCCACGAATCAAGATCTTGCTACAGCAATCTTTGCCTTTCTTCGGAGAAAATTAAAGATAATGTTTCTTAATTTTATGCTGTAGGAATCTTGAATGGCTGAATGTGTTTTTGATGTAAACAAACATTGCTCTAATAACGTTTTCTCAACTTTCTCATTCAAATATAATTTGTACACGATTTATTATGTGACATTATCTAGTTTTTGATAGTAAATTAACTTATATCAAGAAAATATTAAAGAATTCGCTCTCCGAGCTTGACACTATGCAGCAGGTGTATGGTCCTCATGGTAACACTTATGTTGTTCTCAAAACTTGGGCTTCAGAGCTTGCAGCTTACCTTCGTAATCTATTTCGTCTAGGCCCATTAGCTTCAACCTTTCCTTCTTGCTGAAAGCGTGCATTCAATCAGTCTCTGACGAAGAGGAATCTCTCAGTTCTCTAACTATCGTTTCATCTCTTTAACCTCATTACTCTCCGAAGTTTAGATTATATCCCTAACAGAAAGATTTGGAAACATCTTAAATCTTCTAATCTTATCTCCGGTCGCGGTACAGCTTTCGTAATGAGGATTTTATTGGCGCTGTTCTTTCCCATTTATTTAGCAATTGGTCCTATGTTCATTGGCATTTCGGCGAATTCCTTGCTGTAGCGCTGGACACGAGGAAACTATCGATAATGTCTACCGCAAGGCTTTGTTTCCACACTATCCTCTTTAGAATAACATTGTTTAATTCGATTTTCTTTGCTAAGGGTCGTTTCTTTTTGGTCATTATCTTTGCTGTTTGATATTGCTATTGTGTTATAGTTCTATATTTTTGTGGAAAGATAGTGTGTGCGCTCCAAGTTGATCTGTACCATCCAAGTATTTTATTTTGCGTGTGGTAGTCTGTGGTTGTGATGGGTGAGTTTTCTCTTGCCTCTATGACTTTTATTATGTCTTCGATTTTGGGGGGGCGGGGTAACCGATATATATCGGTCCTGAAGTTCCTCACTCTTCTTTCTTTCATTATATAAAAAAAACCTTGCAATATTCGTACAAGACGCTTCTCAGCACCGAACCTTGCAACGTAAAGGACGTCTCAAGCCAACAGCAACGGTTTGATATAGAAATTATAGAATTTGGACGCGAGAGTACTGAAGAAATTATACGTATTATAATATATTGTATATATACCACCTAGGAGAAGGAATATTTAAAAACAAATATATCAACTCTCTCGAATTTTCTAAAAACCATATAATACTTATAACAATACCGCTGTTAATTTTTTTCATTACAATATATATTAATTTTACTTTAATCACTTTTGTTTAAGAATAAGTATATAGAATTTACATTATATAACTAACGGTTTGATTGGATAACTTAACACTCTGTAAGTGACAGGTTTCAAATAGATTAAAATATTAGAATTTAAACTTTGTTTTACTTATTTTATTATTTAGTGAATAATTAAATTGGGAAAAATAAATTTTCATAGAAAAATGCGAACCTCTTAAACTAAGTTTTACAATAATACTATCATCTATATATTTGAAGTTACTAATATGATTGGATTCACATAGAATTTTGAGTTGATATTCTGGGGTTTTACCAGGAAACAATGTTGCACGTATATAGAATGTAAATTTGTACATTGTGTTAATAATTTTTAAGAATATATTAATACATTATGTATTAAATTATACAAATTATTTTAGAATGATAGGATTATATTTTTTCTGCGTTTCTGCACTTCTTCATCACGTATGATCTTGTCTTCGTATTGTTTTTCAGTTGTTCTCTCTATTGTGCATTAATTTGGGAGAATGATTGGAAATTCTGCAATAAACTTTTCGATGTCGATTAAATATAAATAGATAATAATAATAATATAATAATAATTAAGTATTAATAGTAATATAATAATAACTCTAAATACAATATTTAATATAAATGAATTAATATATAGAATGATGGTAAAAGTGATTGATAATTTCATAAAATATAATAAAGATAATTTTGATAATAAATGTATTTATTAAACAGTGAGTACAAAACCATTGCTTACTAATTGAATGGTTTATAGTAATAATAATTTATATTATTAATCATTTTGCTTACTATATTGAATGGTTTATTTCAGTCAATATCCATTTTGATGAGTTGGGGAGAATATATGTTTACTAATGATCTCTAGAACACTAGCTGTTAGAATAATATTTTAGTGTGATTGGTTAAGTTTTCTCACTAGAGCAGGAAAGATCAGTTAAGAGGAAACGGAACAGTTAAATGAGCCAATAGTCTGGAGTGAGGTGATCTGCGACCTTATACATTGTTCAGTCAATAGAAATAAAAAAACTCGGTGGAAAAGTTAGCATGCTTATACGTTGATAGATATACATTGTGTTATGTCTGTCCTGAAGAGGAAAGCGACTTTTTATCTATGCGGAGGAAGATGCGATGGAGTGGTACATCAGCAAGCCTAAAGAGATTAACCGACTGTGAGAGGACAATTGGAGGAGCTAAAATTGGGCCGTGCCGGGGATAACTGCCCTGTTCTTTCGCCGACAATTAAAGAAACTTCCATAGGTAGGGATTGGTCTATTTATTGTCACCACATCGACCGAGTAATCGTGTGATTATATAATTTTCTCACTCATATCCTGGATTATCCTTGTTTGGAGAATCCTCTATTTCGAACAGATGAAGTACCACCTCAGATTATAAAATGCGGGTCTTGAGTACTGTCAATATGGACACTTGGCGCCTAACAGGAGCGAGTCTTCCCTCTTCATATAATACTTTCCAGGCTAGAGAGAGAAAACCCCGACGTATGGAGATGGAGATATTGATGGAGAAATCTGCAGCAGGGAAATGGCCAGGGATAACGCATGGACGTTAGGTTCTAGCAGAATTCGTCTCGAACTACTCAATCAACATATATCCCGTTACGTAGAAGTGTTGTGCCTGTGTGGTCAACTCGCACCTTCGCCTGTACAGACGTTTCTCATTATCAACGCCACAGGATTTGATGTCGGATGCCTAAACTGCCTTTCATGTTGGACGGTGAATTGTCGTGAATTGGGTATCACGAGTACTGTAATGCCGGTAGTGAAATATAGAATTTATAGACGATCTGTCTTAATATTACGGGTAAATTTTGCTCTGACGGATAGATAATAATGACGATGGCCAGAATAGAAATAATGATAATGAATAAAAGTGTATTTAATCTTTTGTGTTATCATATTATTAATCTCTCTCTCAACGAAATTTGCTAGTCTCTCGTCTCTCGCTCTACTTTTTAATCGGTTAACCATCATCAATACACATACACGTAGAGGTAGATTCTTGTTTCTACTCTCCATATATAATCTCCGCTTTTGCTCCAAGAGGTTTCTTTATCAGCATTTTTCATCTATTATCATATATTTCACAATACAACATCTTCCTCTCGCTCTCTCAGGCATCTATTTTTATACAGTAACTCGACTTGGTAATAACATATATATATATACATCTCAATATATATATATATATATACTCTACTCTATTATTTATGTATATAATATATACTATATATATATATACTCTCACTCGATCTTCTAATCTCTTTCTCTCTAATATCCTTTCATAGATCATCTCTCTATGCTCTCTATATACTATATTATTATTATATATATATATTTATATATATATACTCTATCATATTTCCTCTCTCATCTCTCTCTCTCTCTCTCTCTATCTATATATCTCTCTCTCTCTCTTACCTCTCTCTCTAATCTCTCGTCTTTCTACACAATCATCTTTTCTCTGTTCAAGCAGTATTGGGTCCATCCAGGAACTAACTATCTCTACTATCTATTACCAATCCATCCGTGAACCATGTAATAGCTCCTGGCTCGAATTTTATTATATTATCTCGCATATTTGATATTCTATATATTCATATATATACTATTATATTACTATATATATATATATATTATTATATTATATTATCATATACTATATATATTATATCTAACGGCTTAAGTGTATACAACCATTGCCTAAATTACTTAAATCACAGAATCAAAAAAGTAACTTATATGTAGCGTCGTTTGGAAAATAATATTGATAAGCTATATCGTATAAAATTTTTAACCTTATTCTTTTTCTCCTCCTTATTTACAAATTTATTAGAACAATAATAAAAATTAAAAAAATAATTTTATTTTATTGGTTACTAATTTTACAACACTGCAGCTATCCCTTTTTTCTACGGAATTAGGGAGTATAGTTTCTTCTCTCAATTTCAGTTATTTATTAATATTAATCATCGCTTACGTACATTAAATTTAAATTTACATTGATCATTAGCACTACACACTGTTCTTTAAGGAATAATATCAGGTCTAACTAAATTAATTTGCGAAATAATAATTCATGATTAAGCCAATGAGTGATTGAAATATGGATTTTCTAGTTTTTCTCAAAATTTTAGTATATATATACTATAATATATATTTACCTATATATATATAATTATATATATACTCATATATCCTATTTATCTATATCGTATATTCTATATATATATATTAATATATATTACTATATATTATTATATATATACTCTCTATATATATAAAATATATTATATATCATATATCTCTAATATAGGGAAACAGTATACTATACTTCTGCATTCTTTGATAACTTTATAAAGTTTCGCTACCCGAAATGATACTAATTAATCTCTTTTCACGACACTTGAGACTACAAAACCTGTTTAATTTAAGTAAATTTTGACTAGTTTTTATATTATAATTTATATATATTATTTATATATATTACTATATATATATATATATATAATAATATTCTATATATATATTATATATTTATATATATATATAACTCTATCTAATATAATGATATTATATATATACTATATTATATCTATTTGTTCACTTACTATCTATATATCTATATATTATACTATTTACATATATCTTTTACTCTATATATCTATATATATCTATATGATTTAGAAATAATTATTTCAACATCCTCAACGACACAATCTTCCTCTCATATATATCATCTTCAAAAACATGCAACCGATGATTTCTGTTTTTAATATTATCTAAACCCTTTTCTTTTGAAATTTCTTAATAGAATTACATTTGTTCCTGTTACAGAGAAACTTCTTAAAGGTTCTGTTTCTAAGAAATCACAAGAGTTTCTTAACATCCTGCAATTCTTTCCTACGTAATTCGTGTCGTATATGATTTGTGTATGATACAATAATTACGAAAATAGTTAATTCATCATTTTCGTCATGGATCCGTCTCATCAATTCAACTGCTCCTACTCTCTCTCTCTCTCTCTCTCTCTCTCTCTCTCTCTCTCTCTCTCTCTCTCTCTCTCTCTCTCTCTCTCTCTCTCTCTCTCTCTCTCTCTCTCTCTCTCTCTAATTGTTCTCCGCTGATTTTGTTACATCTCTAGTCGTATACTATTGCTACGTCAGTAGACAGACACAACAATAATCACTCTTGAGTCACGCTATCACATATAAGCAAAGCTCGTGTGACAAATCTTTTAACATATTTTTCCTCTCTATTTGTTCACCTCGTTTACCTCTAACTTGACCGCATTACTTATTCACTCATAAACATAACTCAGAGCGATCTATTTTGCATATTTCCATAAATTTACATACTTTTTAAAGGTCATCGACTATAAATAAATATATATATATATATATATATATATATATATATATATATATATATATATATATATATATATATATATATATATATATATATATATATACAAGTCTGATCTCTTTAATGTCAATTGCCCTATTAAATGAGTCACCTTGCAATGAAATTAATAAGATAGTTTTGGAAAAACAAAACTAGGCACTGTTTATTTCTTTATTAATGATTCTTAACGTCTATTTTATAATTGCACAAATTATTTCTTTGCAATGCTATTCAAAGGAAAATGTTTAAACTTTAGTGATCAGTTTATTATTTAAATCTGACTTCATTTATTTTATATTTCGTGCTCATGACAGAGCTATTGCTGTTATGCTACTGCATTGGCATTTCAAACCTTACTCCCGAATCTCGAGCGTTTTTCAAGCTTGAAGCCCATAACAAAATTTTAGGCCTTCTAGGACCAATTACAAAGGATTTTATACACAGTTTAAATATTCTTAAGCTCTGATTGGCCTAGACTCGTCTCATATGAGCCCTGAGTCATAAGCAACCCTTAGTTAGATTATTAGTGCCAAACGTCATTTGAGACTGGGTATATATATATATATATATATTATATATATAATATATCTATATAAATTTATATATATATAATATTATATATTTATATGCTATATATTATATCTAATAATATATATGTATATATTATATAATAATAATATATATATATTATATTATATATAATATACTATTATATATTTATATTATTATATTTATATTATATATATATATAATAGATATATATTATATATACATATATATATCTATATATAATATATTAATAATATATATATTATATATATATTTATATATATATATAAATATATATATAATAATATATATATATTATAAATATATATATATATAATAATATAATAATATATATATATAATAATTATTATTACACTCATCTCTATCTCCAACACAACTGCGGGATGGTGTCAGTTTGCAATCGGATTTTTTTTTTTTTTTTACAATTAACCACTACTCACGGGCTGGGCCCTTTTCAAGGAGGCGGAGGCAAGAAGATAAAAAGAATATATCCCCCAAGCCTAGTTACGGGATGCAACTTTCTATGGGTAGCGGCGACGTGGGCTTTAAAAGAAGGGGAAGATTAAATACAGTTTGGAAAAACAGAAGAACGCAAGGAGTTCCACAGAACAAGAATAGCTTGAAGAAAGAGGCACCACAACGAGCAGTCTTTGAATTTCCGAATACTCACGCAAATATCATGCGAGAGCAAGGCACCTTGTGCTCGTAGGCGAAGCAAGGGTGGTGGAATGCGGAGGTCAACTCCCCGAGCATTGCCGCTGTAGGTACTATAGAAAAGAATATAGTGCGCCAACGTCACGTCGCAGAGATAGAGGGTCAAGGGAGTTTGAAAGAAAGGGACAGTTTATTAGTCTCTTAGCTTTAGACTCAACCCTATCCTAGTCACTTATTTACATTGTTCCAGATTGTTCAATTAATTGCAATCTATACCGGAACTTTCCATGCACTATGCTTCTCCAAGTGAATCTTTCATGCGTTAATCAATTTCCTTCATCCATACTAATCCCTTTTGCTATTAATAGCTTCTTTACTCCATCAACCCTAACTTTAACTAATGCTGCCTTAGGCACACAGATTTTAAACTGGAGTGTGTCTGACGAGGTCTCTTACTCGGACCCTAGGCACATTAGATTTGGAATCTTAGCTATGGAGAAAGTCGATGAGGAGTGGGGAGTACCCAAGCTAACAAACTGGAGACTATATAAGGAGCTCCTTAAGCAGGGTGTGGAGGATATAGAGGGACCATTTAATTCACAGTATCTAGATGTATCTACTGCCCAACTGTAAATACTGATACAAGATTTGTTTGAAAACATTTGCCTTCTGAAAAAAAAGATGGTAACTAGAAGTGACCCCAGGTGGAATCAAGAGCTGACCGCTCTAAGGGGTAAGGCCAGGAGACCCTTCAGCAAAGCTAGCACTGACAAAAATTGGAATGTGTACAAAACAGCCTTACCGCTTATAACAGAGAACTCAAAGTCCAAAAGAAGGACTTGGAAAACTCAGTGTGAAGACATTGAGAGTCATCTTGAAACTGCGCGCCTACATAAAGTACCAGCAAAAGAATAACCCAATGGTCCGAGCCTTGTTCTAAGAAAAGATGGCAGCTACACAATTGGCCCCAGGGAACCTTAGTGGAACTTTTGAATACTCACTTTTCGCGCAACGAAATAGTTGAGGAAGGAGAGGAGGCAGAGGAACAGTGAGGTGGAAGCCTTGACAAATGGGTGAGAGTCTGTCTGGCAGAATCTTCTCAACGGATAAGATAGAATGAGCAATAAACTCCTTTGGCTCTTATAAATCTCTTGGAGGGGATGGAATATTTCCTTGCTTCAACAATGACTGGAGAGTTTACTTCCACTGCTGGTGAAGGTCTTTAGAGGGAGCTATATCCTTGAATATATTCCCCAGCTGTGGAGAAATTTAAGGGTGGTTTTCATCACTAAGACGGGAAGACGTTCTATGTCTGACCCCAGGTCAAATCGACCAATAAGTTTAACATCATTCCTATTAAAAAAAATGGAAAAGGTGATTGACTACCACATAAGGGTAGAAATTTCCGTAGAAAAGGAAAGTCACCATAATCAATAGGCTTACCAATCCGATAAATCAATAGTTGGCCACTAAACAGCTTGGTATCCAAGCTGGAAAGAGTGCTAGAACACAAAGGAAGTGGCAATGTGCGCTTTCTTGATATACAGGGCGCATTTGATAACACCTTGTATGCAACAAGGGAAAAAGCCGCGGCTGCCAGAGGCGTTAAGCCCTCAACGATTCCCTGGATAAAGGCATTGCTGGGGACGAGACCTTATTTTACCGCTAGACTGGGAGAGGAGACAATTATTTATGGCTGCTGTAAGAGGATCCCTCTGGGAGGGGTGCTGTCACCTCTTTTGTGGACCATTGTGGTTGACGACCTCCTCACCAAATTAAGCAAATCAGAATTTGAGGTGCAAGGATACTCGGACGACCTAGTAATTATTATTCGAGTCGAGTACACAGAGGTTCTAATGGAGCTCAGGCAACATGCTCTAAATCTAACTTATAATTGGTGTTTAGACTGAGAACAGAACATCAGTCCGAGCAAAACAGTTATAGTGCCTTTCTCCAAGAAGAAAAAGCTGAATTATGTAGCTCCCAAGATTGGTGGAATCACTATAAACACCTCAACTGAAGTCGAATATCTTGTAGTAATTTTAGATCAAAACCTTATTTGAAACCCACACCTAAAAAGAGTTGTGGATAAAGGAGTGATGACCCTATGGATATGCCGGAAAATGCTTGACAAAACATGGGGGCGAAACAAATAATGACCAATTGGTTGTACCTAACTGTAATCAGACCTATAATCACTTATACCTTACTCGTTTGGTGGTCAAAGGGGGAGCAAAGGACTGAGCAAAATAAATAACAAAGATTACAAAGGCTTGCATGCCTAGCGATCACAGGGACCATGCATACTTGTCCTACTGCAGCCATGGAAACACTGCTAGGCCTTCTTCCCCGGTACCTGCATATTAAGAGGAAGGCCATATCATGTGTGATCAGGCTGACTCTCCTTGGCAAATTTAAACGAAAAACTGGACTTGACTTTCGTAATTGGAAGGTGTACTAGAGTCATAGATGGCCACTACAATGCTTAGACAAAAAAAGCTTTGGAAAGAAGTACAAAACCCTTCCTACAAATCGTCTAACATGGGGAAATGGAAGCCCAAAACTCGAGTCAGGAACCATCACATGGTACACTGACGGATTGGTGATGGATGGTGGGGTTGACGTGGGCCTGATTGGACCCAACTGTAAACGAAGTATGACTCTGGGTACTTCTCCTACTATCTTTCAATCAGAGGTTTATGCCATAATGGCTTGTGCCCGGATAAACCTAGGTAGGGGAATGCGAAGAGCAAGGATCGCTATGGCGACCGATAGCCAAGCAGTTGTTGGAGCTTTAAACTCTTACAGCTTCGATTCTAAATTAGTTTGGGAATGCCAATGTATATTACAGCAACTGGCTCAACATAACAGAGTTACTCTGATGTTGACGCCAGGGCACCAAGGCATACCTGGCAATGAAGAGGCAGATCGCTTCGCTAAGAAAGGAGCCAAGACCACTTTCATGTGGACTTTCCAAAGGCCATATAAAAGAATTTCTGAAACAATGAGAACACAGATTCTTAACACCTACTGGATAAATATCCCTGGTCTCAGACAAGCAAAAAGTCTGATTGATCCCTCTCCTAGAAAAGCAAAAATATGCTTGCTCTGAGCAGATCTGAAATTAGACTTTTGACAGAACTGCTGACTGGATATGGATCAGTCAGATATCACCTTATAAAAATGGAAAAAGTCGAATGTGACTCATGCCTCTACTGCCACGAGGCAGTAGAAACGGAAGAGCACATTTTATGCAATTGCCAAGCTCTAAGCTGGCAAAGATATTGGAGTTGGCAGAAGGATACACTGAAGCCTTACGGCATCAAAACCTCATCTCTCTTAGAACAATCCTGAGGTTCCTGCGGAAACTCGGGTTGAATCAGGAATTTTAATAGGCAAGGGCATGTCACAAAACATCCACCTGGGTCGCAGTGACAACTTGACAAGGAGCCTCGATAGAGGCAACCACTCTGGTAATCTGATCTAAAATAATCTAAACTAGGGTTGGGATTAAAAAAAAACGTCGTCTTTTTTTTTTTAAAAAAAAAACACGTTTTTTTTATATAAAAAAAAGACCAAAAGCCAAAATTTTTTTTTTTTTTTTTTTTGTTTTTTTTAAATTACTTATTTTTCATATATATCAAGTCTTTTACTATTAGAAAATACAGTAAATACAATATGTTAAAAGAGGTATACAATATATAAAGCAGAGTTTAGTACTTAATAAAGTTTTATTAGTGCTCTAGGGCAGGGGTTCCCAAAGTGGGTGCCGCCAGCGTTTGCCAGGGGTGCCGGCACATTTTTAAATTTTTACTAAAATTTTGGAGTTAAGTAGAACAATTCGTTTTTATTATATGGCAAAACCATTATTATTCATCATCTACTACTCGTCGGCCATTTTGCTTGTAGTCACGTAATGCGCTTTATCTCTTCAGGCAGGTTCATCCATGATGGAGAGAATTTCTAAAAATGAAAATGAAAATGCAACTGAAGCTTCGTTTATTGCCAGTTTACATATTGCAAAAATTGGAAAACCGCATGCTATTGAAGAGATATTAATTAAACATTGCCTGAAAATGTTGTTAGTTGCATTTTAGGTTCAGATATGGCCAAGAACGTTGATACTGTGCAGCTATAAAATAACACTATAAGTATGCGAATTAACACAATTACAGAGACAGTCGAGAAAGAACTTATAAGAAGATTGAAAAGGTTATTTTTTTAGCTTACAGCTTGATGAAAGTACCGACGTAGCGGGACTTGCAGTTCTTCTTGCGTTTGTGAGGTACCCATTCGCAATGCAAATAAAAGAGGAACTTTGGATGGGCGAAGTGCTTGAGACTTACACCACTGGCGACGAAATTTTCAATGCTATCGACAAATTTGTACAGGAAAATGGTTTTTAATGGAGCAAGTGTGTGGATATTAACAGGATGGAGCGGCCGCAATGGTTGAAAAAACGAAGGGAGCGTTGTCTAGGATGAAGCAAGTGGCAGAAAACGCCACCAGCAGACACTGTGTCATACATCGGCATTTCCTGGCAGCAAGAAGATGCCACAAGATTTTTAAAAAAGCCGTTCTGGATGATGCTGTGAAAATAATTAATCATGTTAAGAGCCGCCCCTTCAAGCACGCCTTTTAAAACTTACCCCCGAAGATATGGGTATGGCTCACTTCCACCTCTTGCTGCACACAGAATTGCGGTGGCTTTCAAGGGGAGATATTTTAGCCAGACTGTTTTCAAGGGAAGGGAGGAGCACATTAGACAAAATAAAAGGCTTGCGCAAATTTTTTTTAAATTTTTTTGAAGCGTGTGTTAAGAGCAGAGACATCTCACTTTCCTCGGTTGCAAGAATTTGTCAAAACAAATGAGAACCAATCTTCAACTGAACTTCCTCGAAATTAATTATTACTGCCACATGGAAGGTTTTGAAAAAAACATTGTTGGTTTTTTTGGCTTTTATGGGTTTTTCTTAGCTGGATGACAACACATTTTGTGTGACCCGAGACTTAAACCTACTGGGATGACAAATGAAAGCTTTTAAAATCTGCTAGACATCAGTGAAGACCGCACTTTAAAACTAATACTACGAAGGGGGCCAGAAGAGTATGGATGCAAGTGTATGCAAAACACAATGCAGATTGCATTAATAAGACTTGTGCGTTTTATCCACTTATTATGCGAGTCTGCATTCTCAATGTAGCTACATAAAACAGATACAGAGTAATTTCAGGGTCAAGTGGATTTAAGTGTAAATGACAAAACTTCCCATAAACTTAAGAAAAATGAATAAAAAATTAAAACCGTTCATTCTCACATTAAGTAAATGAGCATTAATTTCGCATCTGTAACAGATGGTTTCCTAAGACCTAACAATATTAACTCAAACCAATTTAAGAGTACCTTGTACTGAGAAACCTTTTTAATTTAAGAAGGTGTGCGCGGTGAAAAAGTTTTGGGAAGCCCCTGCTCTAGTGCATTAATTTTACATTTCAACATGATTCTTGATTATTATCATTATTTTATATATAATATATAATATATAATATATATATATATATATATATATATTAATATTATTATATATATTTTATATATATTGTATATATATATATATATATATACGTAAATATTTATAATAATATATATATATATGATATAAATATATATATTATTATATATATATATATAATTAATAAGAATATATAATATATATATTATATATTTATCGTATACTCTATATATATATATATATATATTATATTATATATATATATATTATATATATTATATATTCATATATATTAAAGTATAATAATATATTAATATATTTACCTTTTCAAAAAATTACTTTTTAATACCTTTCTCCCCCAAGGGACTGGTGGTAAGGTGTGTAATTAGAATCAGAAAAGAAAAGCAGTAGAAGAATATGACAAAAATCGAAAAGAAAATTAATTAGTAAAGGACTCGTCGCATCAGAAAATCCACCCTATAGCTTCACAGGACTGCGACGGACCCCACTATGGTAATTGGGTCAGTGTAAGGGTTATCCCTTGACCCAGGTGATGCCACAACCATACCCTCACAAAACCCGGCTCTCTTTATTATGCACCTTTATTCTAGCTCTCTGCCAAATCCACATTTCTCTCCTTCAGACAGTTCGTTTCTGACTCATCCCTTTTTCTTCGAATCTCCAGCGGTAGGTTTTCAACACATCTCGCACTAGATACATCTGCCTTAAAAAACCAACTATTATTCATCCTTTCCACATGACCAACCATCCACTCAACATACTTTCATTTATTTCTCACTCGTTTACCCCTTCTTCACACCACACAACTCTCTAATACGTTCATTCCTCATTTTATCAATTCTCAACCTAATACGCCCTTAGATGTCCATCTAATCACATTGAACTTTAGATCTCACTTCCTTTCCAGACCATAGTCTCAACTACTTTCAATAAACACAGGTAACAAACATGACCGCATCGTAAGACCCTAGCGACTAAAAGACTTAGTCCTTTACATTCACCAAGATTAATTGTAACAGCCACCTCCTCCATTCATCACAACTTTCCTACTAAACCCTGCATCATCCGTTCATTGACTGAAAAATTACCCTAAATATTAAACTAGACATTGTTCCAGCTGCTCACCATCTAACATAACTTCACACTCGTATCTACTATTCTACCTCACAACCATAACCTAACTCTTATCTACGCTTGAACTTTCAAACCCTTCTTTTATACACCCTGCCGACAAATCTCTCTCACAATCATCTCAAACTCTTCAGATTCGCCACAAAACAAATCATCCGCATATAATAGGGTAAGGCACCCTCCCAATCTCTATAATTCTAACACCATTTCCTGTCTCGCCCACCTCTAATTCTTTCATAACCAACCCCATCCACATACATAGTGAATATACAAGGAGACATAATCACACTGCCTCATTCCGCTATTTCAATTAAAACGAATCACTTTCAACTCGATTTATTTTAACAACACTCTCACTATCGTCAATACATATTTTGATTCCATTCAGAAGCCTAACATCAACACCATATATTACTAACACCTGCCATAGACCTTCCTATTAACCCTAGCATACCCCTGTTGCCAATCCATAAAAAAACTAAATAAATTTATTCTTTCTCTCTCTCATTTTTCTCTATCATTTGCTTCAGATGTTAAAGATTTGATTCCACACAGTTCATGTACTACTACTCTAAACGCACTTGTTCTTCACCAATCAGTCCTTCAGTCACTCGGCCGGCACTCTTTCGAAACCAACACCAGCATATAATCTTACCCTACAAACCTCCAATAAACTAAATACCTATATTTCTACAGTTCCTTTATCTCCTTAACCCCTTATATATCCCCTCGAACTATA
>JABUQX010065148.1:0-26099 GCA_015478945.1 Trachelipus rathkii
GAAGATACCGCTTCCCCCTTCCATTGTATTGCTTGACATCCTCTCTTACGCTGGGAAAATCCAAAATTTTCAGTATTGATCTTCTCAGATCTTCTCGACGCTTACCATTGTCTAGAAATCGAGGAAAGAGACACAACCGCTACTAGCCTTCCGCACCGCGAGGTCAGTATGCACCTACAAGACTCCAATTTTGGTTTGTCCAATGCACCCCCAGTGTTCGCAAGGACAATAGAAATGGTGTTGTCTCACCTCCTAGGTGACGCATGCAGAGTCTTCTTGGACGATGTCTTAATACTTGGGGAAACATTAAAAGAACATTTTGGTAACTTAGAAAAGGTTTTCCAATCTTTTAGAAAGAATAAGATGAAGATTAAACTTGCTAAATGTAAGTTTCTTCGAAACAGCCTCCTTTTTCTGGGTTTTAAAATTTCCCAAGACGGAATCTAACCTGACCCCATAAAACTCCAGACTCTTACTACATCCAAACCTCCTACTAACGTAGCAGAAACCAGATCTTTGCTTGGTTTCCTGAACTACTTTAATCACTTGATAGACTCCTACTCCGTCCTTGCCAAACCTATAACAAAATTGCTAAAAAAAGAATGCAACATTTTTCTGGGGACCGGAGCAACAAAGAGCTTTTCTTATCTTTAAAAGATTAAGTTTGTTACTCCAACCCAATTAAGATTCCCTGATTACTCCAAGGAATTTTTTATCAACAAATGATGCCTCTAACCTAGGGCTCGGTGCTTTCCTATACCATTAGACGAGAATAGCAAAGAGAAGCCATTATCCTTCATTTCCAAGAGCACTAAACAAATCCGAAGCTAACTAAAAACTATCGAGCAAGAAGGCATGTGGGCTATAGTTGTTTGCGTTGCAAAAATTTAAAAATACGGTATTCGGTTAGCCGCTTACAATTATCACGGATACCAACCATGATTCTACCTCAATACGTCATAAACAACCTAACTAGGCCGTTTTAAAAGATGGAATTTATTATGAGGCCCACTTTAAATCGCAAACGATCATTTCAAACAAGGCAAACTTAATATCATTCCTGATTATAAGTAGAAACCTCCCTCCTTGCTCTTATTCTTTTGCACAAAATACCGTACTTCTTACTGGAACTATCCCTTTGACTAAAGAAAATATTGTAAATGAACAAAAGACATGTAACACTGCCTTAAAAACCCTCTATGAATATGCGAAACCCATCATTTCTCATAACAAACCCCTTTCCGAAAAAGACACCCCTTGCTGACACTTTACGCCCGCCATGTTTCTAATCGTGACATTTTGCAATTATGCAACACAGGTCTGGACGTTTCCCTTATCCCAAGTACCCAGCACATTAATCCACATCCGGTCATTGGGGCAACACTCCCCCATGCCCTCCTTAGCAAAGCGGAACACTGGCGGAACGCAGGGAACCGAATTTAGAATTTCGAGAACCGTTACCATTTTTCCCCAAACTACATACACTTACAAAAAATGATTATTGTACTACATGTCTTCCCTGTCAAAATGTTAGTTAATACTCCAAAAAACGCCCCCATAAAAGCATACCCCCTCCCCTATGAACCTTTCTCCAGAGTCCACCTAGACATTTTAGGACTTTACACCAATCGCAAAATTAACAGCCATGTAAATATATCCTTTGCATGAACAGACTCTCTTACTAGGGTAATGTTGAAGGCTGTGTCCCCTAAAACAAACATACTACCAAAGAACCATTGGCACAGGCTATTCCTAGTAAGAGGGTAATCGTCGCATTCTACTCCAGAGGTAATATATTTTCCGATCGGGCACCGGAACTAAACCTCCGCCAACTGTTTTTTAAAAGGAGATCAATGTTGCCCAATGCGAATAAAGGCCAGTTTGAACATACGTTGGCGACACGCCAGAGTAATGCATTGTTGAAAAAGAAAATCAATAAGAATTAAGCAATTAATCTACGACACTATGTTCAACACAATCATAACGACTTGGGGGTCAATAAACATTCCATTCAACTACCAACACTGCAAATAAACTTCAACCTACCATTCGGGCCATCGGGGTACTTCCCACACTTCCTCCTTTACACTTACAACAAACGACTTCCTTGGGACCTTTCCAAACTTATTCTGCCCCTTTTACTTCTACAAGCAACCACCTGCCCCGTAGTTACATAACTGATTAATGTTTGAAGAAATAGCCGGAGCGATGCCCACTTAATTAGAGACCAAACTCGTGAACAACTTGCACGGAAAAACAGAAAAACAAATCCTAAAACAACTACCAAAATCTTGTTACTATCCAAATGAAAATAGGCCATTTAGTTTACATCTTGAACGT
Organism: Trachelipus rathkii; assembly: GCA_015478945.1. Classification (NCBI taxonomy): domain Eukaryota; kingdom Metazoa; phylum Arthropoda; class Malacostraca; order Isopoda; family Trachelipodidae; genus Trachelipus; species Trachelipus rathkii. The sequence goes on from JABUQX010065148.1 coordinate 2,341, forward strand.
CCTAAAGCCAAAACAATCCATCAAACTTGCCCAAAATTGGACAGGTCCTTATAGAATCCCTACAGTTTGTTCCTTATAACAAACTGTTACTCCATGTCTAGACTATTCAAATCTTTTATTGTCCACAGGGATATATGTAAAAATTATCTAAACGTTATCAAATAATTTACCAAACCCCTTCCCCAACAACAACCCCACGGCGACCTACATACAAAAACAAGACTTCCTCCAAAACAAATTCAACAAAAATTCCAATACCCCAACAACCCATACGAAACATACCACATACTATATACGCCCCAACCAAACACAATATTCCCTACACAAACCCAACAACGACCACAAAGTCAACCACCGAATACAACAACAACTCTTTACACATTCCTTCCTTACACCGACAAAATTTACAACAACACAAAGACAGTTATTCCCAAATGAAGAAACTGCATCACCAGAAAAAATTTCTCCAACACCATACAGACCTCCTTTGCTACAAAACGGGACAACAAAATAACCAACGAAGACAACCCACTTCCCATGAAGCAGAGGTACCACTCCACGAGTGGACGTCCATATTGCACATCATTGCAAGTATGACAAACCTAGTTGGCAAAATTTCCAAATCGTTACCTGTCCCCTCCAAAATTACACTACCTTACAAAAGACTTACATCACCAAGACCACCAAACTCCCTTCGCTAGATTTTCTTTAGACGAACCTCCTCAAACCTTACCCCCTAGAGCTCCTTCTCAAGAAACAGTCCAACCACAACCCCGGGTAACTTTAGCAGAAAATATCTCCCCACCCCTCCAGACACCAGGATGAATGATCCAATCCTACAGGGACTTCCTTAACAATTTAGTAATCTGAACATCCCACCCTCCCAATGCAATGTACGAAAAGCAGATCAACAACCTGCTACTAATTATGAAGAGGACAGAAGAAGAATATATTACCTCCCCTAAACCAAACTTTTTCCTGCAGGTAGAGGTCATCCACCTCCACCAAGACCTCCCCACCAACTTAAAAATTTTCTTTCCTTTTCTCCCCCAGGGGAAACATCAACATATTTTGTAAACATATGTGAAAAATAAAAACATCTTTGAAAACAATACACCATCAAGACATTAATTTTCAAGAAACTAATCTCCAACACTTTCTACAAGATGTAAACTTAAAAATAAAACAAAAATTTTTAAAAAGGAAAAGAAAACATTTAATAAAAAAAACTTTATGAACTAGTTAAATTATTTCTTAAATATTTAATAAAAAATAAAAATTAATATTTTTCATTTATTTAAATAACTTAAATATTAACAACATAATCAGAGTCAATACTCTCCTTTTATTTTATAGCTTAAATACTAACAACATAATCACCCCAAAAAAAAAAAAAAAAAAAAAAAAAATTTATCATAAAAAAACCTTTAAAAAAACATTTCCAAAACTAAATTCTCACATTCATTCGACAATTTAAAAGTAACATGATCCTTATCCAAATTTAAAATTTCATTTACATCGATCCCAGTACTCTAACATCGAAAATAAGATAATTCATTTGTAAAGCATATTCTTTTTTTTTCCACGAGCCGGGTCTATTTTGAAACATCATATTCATTCAATTGATGTTTATATATATTAATTAGATTTCTATAAAATGTCCTTTATTCTGAATTTTATTAGAAGCTATTCCAATTGACTTTTCAACCCCCTCCATTAATCTTTTTCTTTTCCTCACAAACAAATAATTTCTTTTTTTTTCCAATATAAAACATTTTAAAACGCAAATAAATATTAAACTCTAATAAATAATTTTCCGTAATAAAACTAACTTAATTTTAATTCAAAATGCTCAGTTTCTATTATCTTTGAATTTCCAAAACCCACGTGTTCGATACAATAACAAACTGCCCGAAAAGCCAACAATTTTATTTTCAATATTTTTGTTTTTTTATTTTTCTAACTTAATTTTCATTAGATTTTCTTCATTCATATACCGTTTTGTTCGTTACATAAAAAGACATTCATTAAACTTATTCTTTAAGAAATCAAACGATCTCTAAAAGAAAATTAAAATTTGATAAACTCAGTCTTGAATCCGAGAAAGCCATTTTGGGTATAAGGTTTTCCAGCAAACTTTAAAAAAAAAAAAATAAAAAAAAAATAAATAAAAATCAATTTCATTAATAAAGATGTTTATAGTGCACAATTTTAATTGACAGAAAACTTTTCAACTAATTTAATTTCGATATTTTAAATTACTACATTTACCGTTTTATAAAGGAATTTAGAAAAATTACTGAATAATTTTTTTTTATGGCTTGGCTTCGGAGATTTTCGTTTTTTTGCAAGCCAACATTTCATTTTTAGCCAAATTAGTTTTTTTTAACGCTAGGTAATCAAATCGTTTTACTTTCATGCATAGAATCATATATCATTTGGGTTAGGGCTCTTTATTACAGGGAGACATTCCTGAGATGAAATACTTTCAACTTTTCTTACCAAGTTTTTTCCTGATCTTCGGAAAAATCACGGAGTAAGGTTGTCATTATCTAAATAATGTCATTTTCAGCCAGCACTAATCTTGGTTTGGACTTTTCACAGTTAATGTTCCAATATTTTCTAAAACCTAAATGTTTTTCAACTGTTTTCGAATTAAAATCTTTTTGAAACAACAATAAACGTTTATATTTTTTAATGGATTTAACTTTGAACCAAGTACAAAATATTTTCTTTATTAACCCTTACCACCTATCAATTTCTGATTTATTTAAAAAGAATTTAACTCGGAGCATCCATTGGAAATTCAAACCGTTTTTCGAGTCATACCCCGAACAGCCGATACAAGCCAGTCGGTTTCTGGAGTGATCTGTGGAAAGTTGTTTGATTTCGTGCATGGAATTATTGTGAAATTTTTAAAAAAATTCGGGAGGAATAAAGTGGGAAAAAATTATCATTTTCAATTTTTTTTTTTTTGGTATAAATAAAATATTTGCGTTGTTGGTGCCAGTGCTTATAAATATTTGTCGCGTACCGTACATAAAGTTCAAATCGAATTTAATTTTGGTAAGCATTTCTAATTTTTTTTCTTATTTTGCCTGAGTAAGATTAACCAGTGCACGTGCTTCTTAGACCTAACAAACGCTAGAGAAAGGCCTGAATAATATTAATAATAATTATAATATAATAAATAATAATAATAATAAATAATAATAATACTTAATTTAATATAATAATAATAATGAAATATAATAATAATTAGGTTGTGTGAAATAAATAAGGTCGAATGAAGAAAGAGAGCTCGGTCAGTAGGCTATGCTGTAGGACAGAACGATGCATCTAGAAGATACATGATTCTAGTATGAATCATAAAGATAGTAATAGAATAATAATATAATAATAATAATAATAATAATAATAATAACTACATAAATAAATTTTAATAAAAATAATATTTATATTAAAAATTAAGATTAATAAAAAAAAAAAATATTAACAATAATAAATTTTAATAATAATAATTAATAATAATCATAAGAATAATATAATCAAATAATAATTATAAAATAAAAATAAATAATTTTTTAGGTAAAAAAGACGTGTGTGTAGATTTGTGTTAATGATCTAACTTTTATAAAATAGATAATTTTTAATAAATTACTATCTAATTTTCAGTAAATCAATTTTAAAAACAAAAAAAAAAATAATCCTGCAAATCTTGATAATATACGAAGACACTATAATAATAATAAAAATAATTTAGCACTTACCCCTGGGGAATATTAATAAAAAATACTAACCTTTTATATTTTTTTTTCATATTCATAGGATTTCATTAAAGTTTTATTAATTTAAAAATAACCAGAAAATCAAGAATAAGAAGTTATATAATAATAAACTAATGAATACCCCTTTTACTATTGAAAGGTAAATGAATTCAATCAGTTTATACTCAGAAGATTTACTGATTGATAAAATAATAATAATAGAGTTAAGTAATTGATAAATGATCGAGATTAGCACATAGACGAAATAACTATTAATATTAGATTAATAAAAATATTTATTCCCATAATGAGAGAGAGAGTAAGAAAATAATTTGTACAAATTTAATAATAACTAAATAGAATAACATAACTAGTAATAGGTTAACTACGTAGTAAATAATTATTATTGTGATTTTATTGTTTGTTTCTTTCTGCTGGCCGGCACTGGAATAAGTTTCAGGTTCTTCTTTATACCCATAAGCATTGATGTTAAAAGACATCACCTTTTTCTCCGATTTTCACTGTAGATTGTTAGAGCTAAACATTATCGCATTTTTTTTAAACAAGCCAGCCTTTTTCCTTATTTTACCATTTTAACATAGCCTTAAAACTCGGCATGCATTCAATTAGTGTGTTTTTGTTCTTTTGCGACATTATTGATTTTTTAGAATTCTTTATATTAATGTGTTTCAAAAATTTTTTGAGAAAAAAAGATGGAAAATTTGTTATTAATCTTTTTTAAATAAATTACTTCACGCGCTAAGGGTCAACTTACTTTATGTGTTTATTTTATTTTATTTCTCACGCAGGCGTGGGGTGGTAAATGGGAATTAATTATTTGCTTCTGTGATTGATCGCGTAATAAAACCGTGAATGTTTACAAGAGCCTGTAATCCTTAAAACTCCTAACATAAAAAAGATAGAGAAAATATAATATATTATAGTATAGTATATATATATGTATCTATATATATATAGGTATATATATATATATATATATATATATATATATATATATATATCATATATATATATATATTATATATCATATTTATATCATATATACTATATATATAGCTATAGTATATATATATATATATAGTATTATATATATATTAAATACTATATATATTATATATTAAGAGTTATAGATTTATTTAGTAAATACGCTTGGGCTACTCATATTAAATCGCACCTTCACGCGGTATTGCCCGTGGCGGCGTTATCTTCGACGTAGGCAGGGAAACTTCTCTAGGTAATAATGCTAGGGCTTATCCGGGGGATGACGGGGGAGGTCTACACTCGATGCCCTGTGTTGGGTTGTTTTGCGACTCCCGATTGTACCAGATAGAGGCAAATATATATATATATTATAGTATAGTATATAGTATATAAGGTGGGGGTAGCTATGTCTGGAAGTACGGTCGTAGCTGGTCTATTAGAGTATGGATCTAGCGTGCGTAAGGTAGGTACGGGGTAGCTGTAGCTAATACCGGTAAAGTAGTAGAGGTAGGATTAGAGTAACGTGTATGAGGGTAGTAGCTGGTAGGTACGCAGTAGATCTCAATAGTTGGATGTACTTAAATGATAAAACGAGTATATCAATAAGCCTGCGAAGTGAGACGTACTGCGGAGTATAGATAGTCTATAGAGTATTCTGGTAGGACTATGAGGGGTCGAAGTAAGTATATATAGGGAGCTGTGCGAGGGGGGCGGGCCTCATCCACACTTGCGCGGGATTGGAGTAGGATGAGTAAGGACAATATATTGATATATATATTATATATATATATATAATAAGTAACACTGGCTACGGTAATAGTAACTAAGTATACCGTGAATAGTGGTGGTTTACGATGGAGGACAAGATGGCAGCGCAGGAGGGGGAGCCTACTCCCAGAACGATCGTGACAGTAGGATGATGCGGATGTACGACTCGTCTACCGTGGCGGTCATTAGTGGTGTAGCTAGATATTACGTGATAATATTCGGTTGGGCGCATAGATGACCCTACGTGATTCCTGGGTATACGGGACTATTCTTACGATTAACGTGATACATAGGTACGAATAGATTGGACTAGGGGATATATATCTCGCTGATAAGTCGTGTACGCCGGCGGTCTTCAAGCGTCTCATACGGTACAACATATAAGGAAAACAACAGTGGAGGTGAAAATGATGAAAAATGAAAATTATGTAAATTCATGCCACATCTCAAAAGAAAGAACTTCAAATAGAACTGGGTATAAAGTAGAATTTATAGACTTGTATTTTTAAAATTAAATTATAACATACATTATATTAGTAACATAACATAAATTTGCAAATAAGCCAGCTGAATGGGAACAATATTATACTGAGCAAATTTGGTACCAAAGTGGATGTTTTATGGTATGAAGGAAAATTAATAATTGGAGCCCTGGAATAATGAATTGAAGGGATCATCAGTTCAATAATAAAAGGAATGGGTGGTTGAATGTACTAAATTCAAATGAAAAAGGTTTCAAAAGAAAGGTGTATGGAAGTATATAAGGAGGAGAAGAAGACTAGAAAATGTATATGTGATAGCAGAAGAAAGGTGAATGAGAGAGGAGTGAGTTAGGTGGGATAATGAATGAGGACATGGAAGGGAATAAAAAATTGTTCAGGAAGTAAGTGCAAAACTTTAAAAGAAGGATAGGTTGTCAGAATAAATTGGGATGGTGCTTTTTTAATGAGATGACAAGGCAGAGTGAATGTGTGGAGGGATCATTTTGAGACCCTGCACAGCATTGGCTGACATAAAAATTCGCTAAAAAAAAACGAATCAGTCTATTGTGTTGAAAATTTCCAGGATCTTTATATATATATATATAACATATATATAATATATATATATATAATATATTATATATATATATATATATATATATATATAATATATATATATATATATATATATATATATATATATATATATATATATATATATATATATATATATATATATATATATATATACGGTATAATATAATAATATATATATATATAACTGCTATATTATATATATATATATAATATATATATATATATATATATATATATATACAGAATATATATATATATATATATAACAACCTTATAATATAATATATAATAACAACCTTACTAATAACCAATAATATATATATATAGCTGCTGCTTTCTTAACTATATATATACTTCTTACTGATATATTGATAACATATATATATATATATATATAACTAATAATATATAATAACTTATATACCTTGCTTATATATATATATATATATATATATGTAATAATATATAATAATATATATATAACTATATATATATACCACTATATCATATACTATATAATATATATATATATATATATATATATATATATATATATATATATATATATATATATATATATACTTCTTTGCTATATAACATATATATGAAATATATTGATTTCTACAGGGGAATCTAATCCGAAACGTTTAGAATAAAGTTAAGAATACGACCATCTTGTTAATATCACCCATGTATGGAGTATCTGTATATAAATATGTATATATATATATATTATATATATATATATATATATATATATATATATATATATATATATATATTTATGTATACCTATATATATATATATATATAAGAGGATAGGCACAGAACGGAACCTCGGAAAAGTTCCGGCCGGAACTGGAACTTTCCGGAACCTTGAAAAACTTGTCTGATTAACAAGTTGAGTCTCTCTAGAAGTATCTGGCATCTTGTCATAACCCATACTGTTAGCTCTTAGTTCTGTAAGCCAAAATTTGGATAAGCGGATCAATAAATTTATTAAGTAAAAAAGGAATATACTATATAAAGTTCTACGGGTCTTCAAAGTTTAAAAAACTTTTTTCAGAAGCGGGTAACGTGTTTGAGGATAAGAAATGACGTTTAACTCCACAACATGGAGAGCAACTTATTTTCCTACACCATAACATTTCAAAATTCAAATAAGTTCAATTTTAAATAAGAATTTTAAGAAAGAAAATTATGGAATCTTGTTTTAAAAATTTTAAATTTTTTGCTTAAACAGTTTAGTTAATATTTTGTTTTGTAGTAGTTTCTACTTTAAAGTTAATTTCTTTTAATAATAATAATAATAATAATAATAATAATAATAATAATAATAATAATAATAATAATAATAATAATAATTAGGGATGTACCGATACCAGAAAAGAGGCCGATACTGATACTCTATTTTTTTAGGTGCCGATACCGATACTTTAATTAATATAATAAACACACAGTAATAAGATAGAACATTTGTGTACTGCTAGGCAACTCAAGATTGCATTCCCTGTACAACCAATACTTAGTCATTTATTTCATATTTGGTTGTGCCCAAGTATATTTATTTTATTAATTAAAATAGTATCTTTAAGGAATAATAAATGCAAATATAATATTAACTTTTTTATAGTTAGTGTTTATTCAAAAAATATTCCATTTCCATTTTCCAGTAAGTATTTAATTCAATTCAAAACAATTTATTCAGTAAATGAACAATATACATTATTAATTTTAACATGTTAGAGTACAATATTAATATAATACATTTTCTGAAAGCGGGCTACTAATTGCAACACAATGTAGTGTCCTTTGAGCCCCAAAATAATACCAGTGTGATTAAATTTACGGAATTGGGTATGAGGATTGAGCTTAATGTAATCTCAAAACCAATTTTGATACAATTAGAATACATAATAATAATAATAATATTTATAGATATAATGGGGACAAGTTTTTTCAAAGATAAAATAATAATTACAGTAATGAAGGTAACACTAATGATAGTAACAATAATAATAATAATAATAATAATAAAATTATAGGAACTACATTATAATAATAATAATAATAATAATAATAATAATAATAATAATAATAATAATAATAATAATAATAATAATAATATTAATAATTTTAATAATAATTATATTATTATTATTAATAATAATAATAATAATAATAATAATAATAAAAATAATAATAATAATAATAATAATAATAATAATAATAATAATAATAATAATAATAATAATAATAATAATGACCATAATAATAATAATAATAATAATAATAATAATAATAATAATAATAATAATAATAATAATAATAATAATAATGATAATAATAATGATAATAATAATAATAATAATAATAATAATAATAATGATAATAATAATAATAATAATAATAATAATAATAATAATAATAATAATAATAATAATAATAAGAAGAAGAAGAAGAATAATATAAATAATAATAATACTAGTAATAAAAATAAATTAACAGTAATTATAACACATACCATAATTGTAAATATATATATATATATATATATATATATATATATATATCTAACTACTACAACATATTTCCAAAAAAATATATATATATAACTTCTATATATTCTTCTTCAATAATAATAATAATATATACATATATATATTTATAAATGTATATATTATATATATATATATATGCTATATATAAATATATATGATACCTCATATATATATATATATATATATATATATATATATATATATATATATATTATAAATAATATAAATAAAAATAAATTAACAGTAATTATAAGACTACTACTAGTACGAACAATTATAATAATCATTGTAATAGCAATAACTATAAGTTGTAGCTATTTAAGATAATATTCTACTAAACAATACTAACACAATTTTGAAGAGTAGTTATACTAAGGTAACAACAACCAAGGTAATGGTGGTTATTATACTGATATAGATGATGATTAGTGTAATTATAAAATGATAGTCGAATAAAAATGATAACCAGAATAATAATAATAATAATAATAATAATAATAATAATAATAATAATAATAATAATAATAATAATAATAATAATAATAATAATAATAAAAATAATAATAATAATAATAATAATAATAATAATAATAATAATAATAATAATAATAATAATAATAATAATAATAATAATAATAATAATAATAATAATAATAATAATGATGATGATAATTGAAATAAATAAAATAATACTAATAATATTCATAATAGTAGTAATACTACTACTACTACTAATAATAATAATAATAAGTTTTTCATCAATTGCTATTCCGTGTATTTTAGCATTTGTAGCCCTATGCAGTTCTACATTGTTAATTTTAAAATTTAAATCGGTAATTGATTTGTTGCTAAAAATAATGTAAGAGGTTTTATTTAAATTTATTGATAGCTTATTAGCATATATCCATTTCATTATTTTTGTTAACGTGTCTACTGCTTTACGAGATAGAGACTCGGCATCTTTGTCATTTATTAAGATAGAGGTATCGTCAGCAAATGAGACTGAAAAAGCGTCTTGAGAATTGAACAGATCATTTGTATATAGAGTAAATAGAAACGGTCCAAGAATTGAGCCTTGGGTACGCCGGTTGATGTTTGAAGTGTGATTGAATTTGTTTCACTTAGTTTTACGTATTGAGATCTCTCCTTTAAGTAGCTTTTAAACCATTGTAAGTTTGTCCCTTCAAAGCCCATTTTGTTCATTTTACTTAGTAGTATGTCATGATCAATCATGTCAAAAGCTTTTGTGAAATCTAATAATAATAGCAGGGAGGAGTCTTTATTTTCTATATTTCTGTAAAGTTTTTCGGTTAAGCAAATGAGAGCATCAACAGTTGAGCGTCCTTATAAAATATTCAGTTAACCGATTGAAAATTATTTTCTCAAATATTTTACTAATTATTGGTATGTAATTTTTTGTTAGGGGAAGGTCTCTTTTTTTAGGTATAGGAATCACTTTTGCTGTCTTGAAAATATTTGGGAAAGTTCCTGTCAAAAATGATTCATTGAAAAGGGGTGGCTATTATGTCGGCAGCGAGTTTGAGGATATGGTTGGGGATAGAATGAACATCACATTTTTTGTTTTTTAATCCGGCGATTACCTTCTTTATCTCCGAGACAGTGATGTGAATAAAGGAAAAATGAGACTCGTAGTCTGGGAGAAAAGTTTCATATGATGTTTGACTAAGGGGTTTGTCTCTCAAGATTTACTTACTGACGTTTACAAAGTATTCGTTTAGTCCGTCTGCGATCTTATTTTGGTTGGTTGTTAACTGATTGTTTAAATTCAGTTCTTTTATACATTGTGAGTTTTTTTTGTTATTGTTGATTAATTTACTGATTAAACCCCAAGTGGCCTTCGAGTCTTTGTTGCAATCCTGGAATTTGCTAGAGTAGTGTTTTCTCTTTGCTTTCTTAAGAACTGCCTTTAATTGTTTATCATATATGTTATACACTTGGAATGGTATAATTTTGTTTTTATAGTTTCGGTAGAGTTTATGTTTTTGGTTGATAGAGTTTAGCAGAGCTGGTGTTAGCCATGGGTTTTGAATTCTTTTAGAGCCAATTTTTTTCGTTTTAACAAAATTAACTACTAGCTTTTATGATTTAACATTACAATATACAATAGCTACAATACAAAGAATAAAAATAATGAAAGAGACCTCAATTAATCCAGCTGAAAGACAAAATAAAAAGAAGCTATTTTAAACATGACATAATAATAATATACTCCTTTAAGATAAAGATAGATATCATTCAATAATCAAATTCAAAATTCTCAAATTGTGATGCAAAAACATTAAGCTTTCACTAGTGTCTGGCGAGAGCCTGTTCCTTTTTAGGGTGTTTACATTCCCACCTAAGGAACCGACCAGGACCCGGCCCCGGCAACCCAACACATTTTAGCGACCGGCCCCAGCCCGGCCAAAATCAGGAAAAACCAGGGTTTCTACCGGGGTTAACTGTAAAAATTTACACTAAATAATAGAGGGTAAATCAAACAAAAAATAAAAAAATATATTTTAATTCCATTACTCCTTTGTTATAAATTGATGCAAAATATATAAACATACCTAAATATAATCAATTTTTTTGGTATTTACTATTATTTCAAATTAAAATTGAGGCCAAATTATAATTTTTCCGAGTTTTTAACATAAAAATATTCGAAATTTGATATATCAAACGAATTCGGAAAGGAAATAAATATAATTGTTAAAATATTAATGTATTTATTTATTTACAGTAAAATATTTTCCGAAATCTCTTTTCAAAATTATTTATTTAATTGAATTAATATATATATATATATATATATATATATATATATATATATATATATATATATATATATATATATATATATATATATATATATATATATATATATATATATATATATATATATATATATATACTATATATATATTACAGTTATCTGCCACTCACCACCACTCTACGGGCTGAGGCTATTCAGAGGGAGAGTGTTTGCTGTACAAGTTTCATCCATAGCGCAAATACACTCAGATGAGCACAGATGCTTAAAGTGAGGAGATTAAATTCGGCAGGGAACACAGAGATGAATTCCACCAGGGAACAGGGTGGCAGGAAAAGAGAAGGGAAGCAGCGCAGCGAACTAGCCTGGGTTACCAGATGCACACAAAACTGGTGCGCAGACACAAGAACCCCCTTGTGCTACGAAGAGGCGTCATCAACAAGCTTGTGGTGGTATGCGAGTGGTAAGTTCCCTCTAACACCTGCCGCTGTGGTACCTATGAAAAGAGATAAACACCAACATCGCGCCTCAAAGATAGAGGTTCAAATGAACTGGAAAGTACAGGACAGTTTATAAAGCCTTTTGGCTTTTGACTCAACGACCCTGTCCAAAAGCCAGGTGAGACCACCGCCCCAGATATGAGAACAGTACTCCATACAAGGCGGATAGGCCCTTGTACAGCTGGAGTAACTGAGAAGAAGAGGAAAAAAAAAGTCTCGCAGTCTAAAAAGAACTCCCAGTTTCTTTGAAGCCGCCCTAGCAACCGTTGTGATGTGAGGTTTCCAAGACATTTTTTTGTTTATGTTAAGGCCAAGGATGTTTATATTGTCAACAGGAGAGACGAGAGAACCGTCGAAAGATATAGGAAAGTTAGAAGGTGTTTTAGAGAGGGAGATTTGTAGAAGTTAAGTTTTTAAAGAATTGAATTTAACAAGGTTGAGACGACCCCAATCGGAAATTCTATCCAGATCAGCGAGAATAGAGATCAGGAAAGATTAAGAAGAGGCAATTCTAGAAGTAAAGAGGGAGCAGAATTGAAGAAATAGTTGAAGAATGAAGGGTCGGGTCATCGGCATATGAGTGATAGAGTTAGATGTGCATGTGAGAAGATCATTAATGAAAAGTAAGAATAAAGTAGGAGATAAGACCGAACCCTGAGAAACACCACTATTGACAGAAAAAGAAGAAGAAGAAGAAGTCGCTCCATCAACCACAGCCGATATTGAGCGACATGAAAGAAAGCTAGACATAGGTAAGCAAAGAGAAGGAGGAAACCCAAAGGAAAGGAGCTTGGAGAGCAGTGACGCGTGCCATACCCGGTCAAATGCTTTGGATATGTCAAGCGCCACCACGTAAGTCTAGTTCCTAAGAGCGGAAAACCATAAATCGGTTAAATAGGAAGTATATCGCCAGTAGACCTTGAACGCAGAAAGCCGTACTGGCGATCGGAAAAGAAAAGGAACAAAGAAGAGAGTGAGATTCCAGATGGTCTAAGTAAGTGAGAGTTAAGAGGCGTTTCAAAGATCTTAGATAGAATACAAGTGAGAGCTATAGGGCGATAGTTAGAAGGATCAGAGCGGCTTCCTTTTTTCGGAATAGGTTGGACATGTGCGTGCTTCCAACACTGAGGGAAAGTGCTAGTATTGAGACATAGAGAATATAGTTGAACGAGGGGCGGGGTCAGCACACAGATTTCAGGAGCCCATACGCCCGATCAAATGTAATCACAGAGCAAAGACATAGGACACCTGAGAGGAGAAGGAGGAGGAGGGGAGGAATGCCAGAATCGTCCAAAGGTTGAGTTAGAGGAAAATATGAGGCCGAAGAGATTGGCCTTTTCAGTTGAAAGAGTTAGCAACAGAGTCATCAGATCAGCCCGATAATAAGAGAGGAGGAAAGGATGGTTACAGAGAAGTTGTGCAGAGATGTTTTTGGCAAAGAGGCCAGAAGATTTGTCAGTAGGAGATCCAAGGAGGGTCAGCGCACTTTCGTTTGATTAAAGCCCTCTTTGCTCGTCGAAGAGTATCCCTGCAACGATTTCTAGCTGGATGAAAATTAGCAAGAGTGATGGGAGAAGAATTTTCCCTCCCATTACGCGCTGTCTCTAGCCTGAATGGCTAGAGGGAACAAGCAAGATCGAACCATGGATTATGAGGAGAGAAGATTTAGTCGAATATATATATATATATATATATATATATATATATATATGCTATATATATATATATACAATATATATATATATATATATACTACTATATACTATATATATATATATATATATATATATATATATTTGGCCTAACATTCTTCTAAGAAATCAATTATTTTCTAAAAATTTCTTTCGAAAATATTTATTTAATTGAATTAATTAAATGTATTCCTTTTTAATAATTAAAATTATATTAATTGAAATTTTATTTAATTTTCATCCTAAGTTTTAAGACTCAGTGTTTTTGACTTACATTTCTAATTTAAGCTAACCCCGGCCGGCCCCGGCGACCGGCCCCGGCCCCGGCTAAATTAGAGCAGCCCCGGCCCCGGCCCGGCAAAATTAGCCCCGGTCTGGTCCCTACGCCTACACTAAAAATACATTTCCTTTCTCATTGACGCTGATGAGGAGGGGCTGATAAATATTGCTTTCAAGCACTGATAATAATGGAAACGCTGACCCATTTTCATGCCATCACGAAAGGATTCTCTTCTGTAGGCAGCATCTCGCATGTTTTCGTAGAGAGCCTGATCTCTTTCACAGATCGCAAATTTGAATTATCTTTGCTCCTTGATGACTGTCTCTAGTTTTTCGATATGAGATTCCCTTGGTGTGATTCCTTTGAAGGTGAATGAGATGTCAATACAATTTCGGCCATGAAACTTATCAGAGTCTAACATATCCAAATCCTCTTCATCTTCAGTAGGTTTATCTGCTGAAAAGCCACCATCGTTACTATCAGTGCTGTTGCCAAGGGTTGCAGGTAAGGCGGCTTCCACTTCTGGGAATCTTTTTTCCTTTTTTTTTTCTTTTTTTTTTTTTTGTCACGTAAGGCAAGCTCCTCGTTTATGCTATTTAAATGCATTCTAGTGATTCAGCGTCGGCCATTCTTGTGGGTTTTCAGCTAGCTTAAGGAATTCCTTATTAGAGATATATATATATAAATATATATATATATATATATATACATATATATATATATATATATATATATATACTTAACAATATATATATATATATATATATATATATATATATATATATATATATATATATATATATATATATATATATATATATATATATATATATATATCGAAAACCGAATTTCATAGTGCATCTAAAAGTTTTTCATAATTCTTCACCAAAAAAGTAAGAAAAGAAGTATTGGCCAAGTATCGGCCATATTAATAACCAACACCGATACTGATACCCCAAAGAAAATGAGATTCGATACTGCCGATACCATACCGATACTATCGGTATCCCTAATAACTTAGTAAACTAATAATAATAATAATAATAATAATAATAATAATAATAATAATAATAATAATAACAGTACCCTGTACAAATTTTATTTATCCCAGGCTAGATTCTAGAGCAGGATTGGCACAAAAGATCAAATATTTATCAACTGATTTTTTTACGTATTTTTTTATTAAAAAATCATGTTTTTTTTCTTTTTTGATTTTTTTTTCAATTTTTTTTCCTAAATTAATAATTAATCTAGCTATTACCTAATTAATGATAAGTATATTTCATCTACATAATAAGTAAATTCATCAATGTTGTTTCAAGTCATTTTAATAAAGAAATAAATAAAATTGGAGTACTCAGATATTATACAGTATATAATATATATATATATATATATATATATATATATATATAACTTAAACTAAATATATATATATATATATATATAACAACCTTATACTATCTCTTATATATATACACATTAACTTAACTTAACCTTATATAATAATAACATATATATATATATATATATATATATATATATATATATATATATATATATATATATATATAATATTTATAAAATATATATATATATATATATAATTCAAACATTAATTAAAATAAATAATTATATTTACTAAACTTATTATTAATTAGGTATTGGGATTATTAACTAATTCTATAAAAGAAATAATAGTTTAAGCAATTTTGTCTAAAAAATAAATAAAAAAATCCCCAACCCGTTCTAGAGTATTAAAGCTAACGGTTCAAGTGTGAAAATACTGTTTCATATTTAAAGTTTTCGAAAGTATAGAGTCGAAGGTCATTTTATCATGATATTTGTTCACACATCAATTTTCTATATTATTTTTATGCATAATCATAACTGAGTAAATGACAAATCAGTTACTGAATTTTATTAAGAAAGACATTTGAAAAAGTAGAAAGTTCCGACTGGAACCAAGTTAGCTCGGGCCGGAACCGGAACTTCCAAAAAATCGAGTTCCGGCCCGGAACTAGTTCAGGCATCTATTGCTTTCACTGTTATATATATATATATATATATATATATATATCTTCTATATATATATATATATATATATATATATATATATATATATATATATATATACATATAATCATATACATCTCTTTCTTCTTCTTCGTTCTTACTTATATATATATATATATATATATATATATATATATATATATATATATATATATATATATATATATATATATATATATATATAATTAGAATTGGTATCAGATGTTGATGAAAATTATGAAGAGGAAAACAACAGTGGAGATGAAAACGATGAAAATGAAAGTATGTAAGTGCCAATGCCAAATCTCAAAAAGAACCAAATAGAACTTCAGGTATGAAAGTAAATTTATAGACTTGGATAACTTAATATATATATATATATATATATATATATATATATATATAACATATATATATATACATATATATATATATATATGCTATATATATATATATATCTTAACTTATATATGTATATATATATATTTATGACTCCCACTCCTTCCAGTTGTTCTAGAATCTAGATCGTCGCTTATTTTTTCAATAAATTCCCTTTTCTTGTCGCACTCTTTCAGTGATTCCACTTTTATCACATTTCTCTTTTCTTTATTCTGCAACTTCTCTGTCTTCACCTCCAGGTCTGTCACCAGCAATCTATGATCCGAATCCATCGTTACTCCAGGTATCACCTTCACATTCCTTATTATCCTACTATCAGACTTTATTATATAGTTCATGATAGATCTTTGATCGAATTCTCTTGTGATATTGTTCCACCTATATCTTGTAAACCTATGTGAGTCCCTCTCTGGAAAAGCCCATTCATGATCTTCATTTCACTACCTTAAAATATAAAATCAATCAACATCTTCAGATTCCTTATCTCTTCTCCATATTGTCCAACCATTCTCTCCACTTCGTCTCTCGTCCTCCCCACTCTTGCATTGAAATCTCCAATCAGCAACAATACGTAGTCCTCTCTTCTTCCATCCTCTAGCATTTCCATGAACCTTCTTTTTTTTCCTCTTCTGGTTGTCCTTGCTGCGGTGAATAAACTTGGTAGAAGTGATATCTCTTTCCCTTGATCTTAAAAGTGCATCTTACAAGTCTTTCATGTATGACTTCTATGGTCTGTATGAATGGTGACATCTTTGGCCCCACTATGAAGCCCACTCCGTGCTTCCTGATTCCCTCCTCTACTCCTTTATATATCAATACATATCCTCCTCCCATATCTCTTCCTATTTCTTCTCCTCTCATTCACATCTCGCATATATATATATATATATATATATATATATATATATATATATATATATATATATATATATATATATATATATATATATATATATATATATATATATATATATAATTTTCATTTCATTATCCTCCCTCGTTTCCCCAGGATTGGGGGTAAGGTGCGTTACTTGCATCGGAAAAGAGTAGTAGTAGAAGAATATGAAAAAGTCGAAAAGAAAGCCCAGCCTTACCGCCCCCTCTATACCGATTAGTGAGAGCTCGTCGTAGTCAGAAAATCCACCCTAGAGCTTCATGGGACCGCGACGGACCCTCACTATGGCATATCGTCAGGTGTAGGGTTCATCCCCTGGCCCATGTGGGCCACAACCACGCCCCCTCACAACACCCCGCCATTCACTCCTATCAAACACCATTCTTCTCACCTCTACCAAACTCACATTTCTCTCCTCCAGGCATTCCTTCACTGAATAAGTCCATTTTTTCTTCAGTCTCCCAGCCGGTTGATTCCAAACAAACTCGCCACTATACATCCGCTTAACCAACCGAATATCATTCATCCTTTCCACATGACCAAACCATCTCAACATACTTTCATTTATTCTCTCATTTACCCCTTTCTTCACACCACATAACTCTCTAATACGTTCATTCCTCATTTTATCAATTCTTCTCACACCTAACACGCTACTTGTCCATCTGAACATTGAACTTTAGATCTATACACTCTTATTCCAGACCATAGTATCGCTACTATACATTAACACAGGTAACAATATACCATCATGTAAGACTCAAGACGCACTCCTTTACATCCACCAACGATTTAATTGCACCACCCACCCCTTCATTTCATTCACAACTTTCCTACTACCTCACCATCATCAGACACCGCATCATCCATTACCTTTTCATCCAACATATATCTAAATATTTAAACTCAATATGCTTGGCTACAGCTTACCATCCCCAACATAACTACACCGAGGACTGTCTCACTCACAACCATAACCTTACTCTTATCTACGTGTACTTTCAAAGGCCTCCTTTTACACACCCTACCAAATCTTTCTACCAATCTTCTTAAACTCTCTTCAGATTCAACACACAAAACAAAATCATCTGCATATAATAGGTAAGGCACCCTCCACTCACCTCCATTCTCCATCATTCTGACAATATTTCCTGCCACCCCCATCTCTAATTCTTTCATACCATCCATATACAAATTAATAACAAGGAGACATAACACATCCCTGCCTCACTCCGCTACTAATATTAAACCAATCACTTTTGACACCATTTATTCTTACACACGCTTCACTATCTTCATACATACTTTTGATTCAATTCAGAAGCCTACCACCAAGACCATATATTAATCCTATCATACGCCTGTTGCAAATCCATAAAACCTAAATACAATTTATTTTTCTTCTCCCTCATTTTTTCAGTCATTTGTTTCAATGTAAAGATTTGATTCACACCTCTCCCACTCCTAAACGCACCTTGTTCTTTGCCAATCAGTCCTTCAGTCATTCGACGCACTATATATATATATATATATATATATATATATATATATATATATATATATATATATATATATATATATATATATATTAGAGATGCACTCTTATTATTGTATCGGTATCAATTCCGGCCGGAGAATGAAATTTTCATTTATACTTACCTTCTATATATATATATATATATATATATATATATATATAGCAACTATATAACTATATACCTGTAAAGGCCATCAGAGGTGGGCACCCGCTCTAGGGGTAGTCCGCTAGCGCACCTCCGCACCTCGAGAAAACGTAGTCCGCTAGCGCTCCTCCGCACTTATTCAAACCATCAAACCTCCGCTATCGCAAGTCCGCACGTCTCCCGCTAATATGCGACTTCACAAAAGATTTTAATATTAAATACTAAATAGTATATATCCATACAAAAAATTTATTTATAATATTATATGAAAAATTGAATGAATATTTACAAAATCTCAAGATTTTCCACTTCCTCCTCAATGTCGTCTTCAAAGGACAAGAGATCCATATTACCTTTCAAAAAGATTAGGTGCTCAAAATTAAAAGCGGTTAAGGCTGACCTCTTTGCCCTCAAAATATCCCCACCAATACTAAATATTCGCTCTACAGCCGCAGAACTAGGGAGAGGTGTATTATATTTTATGAACAAGTTCAACAAATTCTGCCTATGCTGAAAGGGAAAGATGTCCTTGGTGGGAGGAGTGCTGGTGTTAGTTCACTTCCAGCAGTCCATTGCTAATTTAAGGTCCTCACCTAAATCATTCTGCCTCCCTTCTGAAATATTTTGACCACCCTGTCCACCCATAAGGAGGTCTATTTCGTCCAAGACTTTAGTAGAATCCATGAAAGCCTCGACTCCTGCAGAGTCGATGCTAATGTTACGTATCAGCTCGGTAGCTATATATATATATATATATATATATATATATATATATATATATATATATATATATATATATATATATATATATATATATATATATATATATATATATATATATATATATATATATATATATATATATATATATATATATATATTAATCAGTTCTGTGTAAAACCCAAATATATATATATGGATAGCAACATATATATAAATATAACTGCTGCTATATAACATATATATATATATATATATATATATATATATATATATATATATATATATACTATATATATATAATCTGGGATGTACCAATAGTATCGGTATCGGTAGTATCGACCATTTTTGGCCGATACTTAGCCGATACTTCTTACTTTTTGGGTTAAAAATTATGAGAAACTTTTAGATTCAATAATAAATCTAGTTCGATATAGATAGCTAGTACCAAGTTATGTTTTTTTTTCCTCGATTTCTTTTTAACTTAGATTTTTAGCGTTTCTCCAACTTGGTCTTTAGCGTAAAATTTACCTATTTGGACAGCCATTATTATAATTTATACAGATTTATCTACTTTTTTAGTTGATCAATAGTATTTTTGTACACCAATTTCATTGAGAGCGTGTGAGTGAGTGAGTGTTTTTAAACTTTCTGGATTATTCATATTTTTAGATATTTGCTGTAAATAGGGGTTTTATCGTTTCAAAATTTGTTGGTTTTTAGCGTTCGAAGATAAATTTTCCCTCACATTTCTCCTTTGGTTTTCGTCTATTTGTTTATTTATTTTTTTTTTTTGTTATTGCATGTGCGTGTGTGTATGCCGTGTATGATAACAGATTTGCACAGGCGTGGCTTTCTTTTGACTTTACCAACATCAATGACTTGCACTCTAACTCTTATGCTTCTGCTACTGTTCTCCTAACAGAACAGATTTTCATGCCCTTTTTTGATTACCTTACTACTTTTCACGAGACTGTTATATCTTCCCATCCAAATACTGAGGAGGTCCTCTATTAAGGGGATTTCAATGTACACAAAACTGAATTGTTGGGTTCCTCTCGTACTGATTTAGTTGGGAGGAAGCCGAATCATTCAGTATTCTCAACGATCTGGAGCAACTGATTAAATAACCTACACACATTCCGGATCGGTCCCAACCGATTCTTGAACACACACGACCTATGTTTCACCACTAGTCCTTCTCTCTATAAATACGCCACCTTCGCTCCTATCGGTAATCTGACCAACCTTATATCATAGGCTGTACTTTCTCCAACATCTCCGTCTCTGCCTATGCGGTTTTCTGGCACTTTGATCTGGCCGATTGGGAGGCATTGCGTTGCTTCTAAGCTAATAAAGTGACTGCTTTGACTCTTAGACGCTTCAGATTCTGCCGATAAGTGGGAACTGTAATTGTTAATGGGTTAGGCAGGTTCATTCCTTCTTGGACTAAATCTTTTCTCCTCAAATCAACCAGGACGATCACGCTGTTCCTGGCCATTCCTTGGGCTAAAGACAATACTTATCGGAGTGTAGAAAAATTACTCGTTCTCCTATCACTTGCCAGTTTTCATTCATCTAGAAATCGTTGCGGGGTTACTTTTCAAAAAGCAAAGCGGACGTTCATAAACGAAAGTGCTTTGACCTCCCTTGGCTCTCCTACTGACAAATCTCTCTGGCCTTTTGCCAAAAACATCTCTAACAACTTCTGTTAAATCATCCTTTCCTCCTCTTATTCGCTCTGATGATTCTGTTGTTAATCCTCCAACTCAAGAAAGGCCAATCATCTCTTTGGCCTCTTATTTTCTCCTCTAATTCAACCCTGGACGATTCTGGTATTCCTCTTCCTCCTTCTCCTCTCAGGTGTCCTATGCCTTTACCTGTCATTTCATTTGATCGGGTGCATGAGCTCCTGAAATCTATGAACGTTAGGAAGGCGGGTGGCCCGGATGGCATTCCTCTCCGAGTTTTGAGGAAGTGTGTTTCCGTGCTTTCCCCCCGCACCTCGTTCAACTATATTCTCTATGCCTCAATACTAGCACTTTCCCTCAGTGTTGGAGAGCGCGCATATGTCCAACCTATTCCTAAAAAATGCTGCTCTGATCCTTCTAACTATCGCCCTATAGCTCTCACTTGTATTCTTTCTAAGATCTTTGAAACCTTTCTTAACTCTCACTTCTTAGATCATCTGGAATCTCTTTCCCTTCTTTCTGATTACCAGTACGGCTTTCGGTGCTTGAGATCTACTGGCGATATACTTTCCTATTAACAGATTTATGGTTTCCGCCCTTAGGAACTACGGAAGACTTGTGTGGTTCCCAAAGCATTTGACCAGGTATGGCACGCGTCGCTGCTCTCAAGCTCTCCCAGGTTTCTTCTTCTCTTTGCTTGCTTATGTCTAGCTTTCTTTTAAATCGCTCAATGTTGGCTGTTGTTGATGGGACGACTCTTCTTTTTCTGCCAATAGTGGTGTTCCTCAGGGTTCTGGCATCTCCTATTTTATTCCTGCTTTTCATCAATGATCTTCTCTGCACATCCCCAACTCTATCCACTCTCATATGTCGATGACTTGACCCTTCATTCTTCAACTCATATCAATTCTGCTCCCTCTTTACTTCTAAAATTGTCTCTCTTCTTAATCTTTTCGATTCTATTCTCGTGATCGGATAGAATTTCGGGTTGGTCGTCTCCAAAGCTTGGCGAAATTTAATTCTTAAAAGCCAGCACCTACCACAAATCACTCTCTCTCTAGACGCCTTTTCTATCTTTCGACGGTTTCTCGTCTCTCCAGTTGACAATATAAACATCCTTGGCCTTAACATATAACAAAAATATTTTGAAAACCTCAAATCACAGTGGTTGCTAGGGACGGCCTCAAGAAACTGGGAGTTCTGTTGAGACTGCGAGACTTTTTCCTCTTCTCAGTTACTCCACTATACAAGGGTCTCATCCGCCCTTGTATGAGTACTGCTCTCATATCTGTGGGGGAGGGGGCTCTGGTTTCATCCGGCTTTGGATATTATCGAGTCAAGGCAAAAAGACATAAACTGTCCTGTACTTTCTAGTTCGCTTGACCCTCTATCTTTGGTGCTTTATCCCTTTCTATAGGTACTGTAGAGGCAAGTGCTCGAGGGAACTATCACTCGCGTACACCACCTTTACGACGCCCTCGTAGCACAGGGGGTGCTGTGTCGGCACATGAGTTTGTGTTGGTAACTCTTGAATTGGTTCGCTTCGGTGCTTCTTTCTTTCTTGCCTGTTCTGTGGAATTCTCTTCCATCATCGTGTTTCCTACTCAATTTAATTTCCCTCACTTTAAAGCCTGCGCCTGTGCTCATCTGCGTAATTTTACGTTTAGATGGATTTTGAGGCGTTCAACACCTACTCCTTGAATAGGGTTCTGCACGTGACGGCAGTGACAACTGTAAAAAAAAAAAAAAATAAAAATAAAGGAAGGATGTTATTTTTTAACAAACTGAAACCCCACAAGAATGGCACCTTCGACGGTGAACCACTTCTAGAATGCATTAAATAGCATAACCGAAGAGCTTGCTCGCTTGACAAAAAAAAAAAAAAAAAAAAAA
>JABUQX010065149.1:0-10000 GCA_015478945.1 Trachelipus rathkii
CAGTATACTAGTTTTAATATCGATTTAGGTGTTTAACCGTTTTCATGTTTATCGTAGAAACGCTTTTCGCGTTTCGTGCGCCGCTTCTTATATATATATATATATATATATATATATATATATATATATATATATCATCCTTCTTTCCCGAGACTGGGGGTAAGGTGTGTGACATGCACCGGAAACAGAAAAGTAGTAGAAGAATATGATACAAGTCGAAAAGAGAGCCCAGCCTTATCACCCCCTTTATTCCTATTAGTGAGAAATCGTCGCAGTCAGAAAATCCACCCTAGAGCTTCACGGGAAGCGACGGATACTTACTATGGCATCTTGTCAATGTAGGGTTCATCCCTTGGCCCAGGTGGGCCACAACCATACCCCCTCACGAAACCCAGCCATTCACTCCTATTATGCACCTTTCTTCTCGCCTCTGCCAAACTCACATTTCTCTCCTCCAGCATGGTTGTGGCCCACCTGGGCCAAGGGATGAACCCTACATTGACAAGATGTCATAGTATCCGTCGCTTCCCGTGAAGCTCTAGGGTGGATTTTCTGACTACGACTGATTCAATCCACTTTTTCTTCAGTCTCCCGGCCATTTGATTGCCAGCACATTCACCACTATACATTCACTTAACCAACCGACTATCATCCATCATTTCCATATGACCAAACCATCTCAATGTACTCTTGTTTATTCTCTCATTACGTCTTTTTTCACACCATACCACTCCCTAATGCGTTCATTCCTCATTTTATCAATTCTTCTCACGCCTAATATGCCCCTAAGATTATCCATCCCAGCACATTGTACCTTAGAACTATACTTCTTATTCCAGACCATAGTTTCACTACTAAACATTAACATAGGGAGCAACATACCCTGATGCAAAATCCTAGTGCACTCAAGACTTAGTCCCTTTACATATACCAAGTATTAAATTGTACTAGCCACCTTCCTACCATTCACAGCTTTCTATTTGCATCATCCGTTCCCTTTCATCCAACATATATCCTAAATATTTAAACTCAGACACTTGTTCCAGTTACTCACCATCTAACATAACTTCACACCGCACATTCCTCTCACTCACTACTATAACCTTACTCTTATCTATATTTACTTTCAAATCTCTCCTTTTATGCACCCTGCAAAACCCCTCTATCAATTCTCTCAAATTCTCTTCAGATTCGCCATATAATAAGTAGGGCACCCTCCACTCGCTTCCATTCTCCATCATTCTAACACCTTCTCCTGCCACCCTTACCTTTTAAACTTATAATTGCAAAAACTTTATATTCAGGATGCTTTTTTTTCTTCTGAAATCCAAGTGTTAATTAGTCTTCTTAATTCAGTTATGGGACTCTATATTAGTGAAGACTGATTTATTTAATAAAAAATTGTGCCTTGGATTTTGATAGTGAAATAAGAGAAAAAAGTTTAAAAATTTTAACGTCTCAAAAGGAATAAAAAATTGTATATACAAATGAGTGAAGATGAAATATGTAGGGAGACATATTGGATTTATAGTATAAGAATTCAAATAATTTTTATTTTTTTATTTCTACCATACATGTCCATGTGTCTTGAGTTAAGTTTGTCATTAGAGAAGTTGGTTTGAATTGTATTCATTAACTGCAGGTATTTTAAAGTAAGATATTAGTGTGGAAGATTAGGTGTTGAATGTTCTTATAAGATTATGAAAAGATATGCAATAGCTGTTGATTGAATACTGAAAAATGCAGAATAATGGCATACAACGGATGAAAAATGGAAAAATTGTTCACTTTGAGAGTTTAATTAATATTATTGTTTATAATTTGATTTGAAAAATTAAAAAATTTGAATGAAATCATTAAATACGAATTATTTTATTGTGTTTTATAGAATTTAAAGCATGGTTAACTGGTAAAGTAAACTTAAAAATAAATAGAAAATCCTTATCTTTAGATATGTTAAGCCAATAAATATTACTTTTATGTCATGTGTATTTTCCATAATATTTTGTCCATTGACCAGAAACTATTGTAGTAGAATATTGCAATGTAAAGAAAGTTGTCACTAGTATTAAATTATAGGGTTTCATAATAAAAGAAATGTATATAAGGAAAACAGAGCTAGTCCGCTGTTCTAGATATATCAAAACTGAGAATTAAATAATTAATGAATAGTCCTACAACTGGGAACGGGCACAGGAAATGTATTTTGTTTAGAGAGAATTATTGAGGTACGCTTTAGTTTCAAAGAATAAAAGACATGCAGATTTTCATAGCTACTATTTTTAATTGTCAGAAAGACAGAAAAATAATTTCTTTTCATAATCTTCAGCTTTTTCAATTTTTATTTTAATTTCTGCAATTTTAATTCTTCATAAATTACCTTAAGTAAATTTAGATTTATATTCCATAGAATTACCTGAACTCAGAACTAATCCGAGTGTTAATCAATTTGGATCATGTCCTGTGGTCTTAGTGGAATGGATTAAGAAACATATTAGTGTAGTCCCCAGAAAACCAGAAAACCTTCAGCATACACCAAGCATCGGGTAAATTATTGTTTATCTTCAGTAAAACGATTTGTTACTTCAATGTTTTTATATCTAGATTATTATAAAATCTTTGTTTTAACTTTTTCAGAGATGAAGATGGTCGTAAATCGGCGCACAGTGAAACGGGACATGAAACAAGTAATGCAAGTGATCAAGATTCTCTCTCATCAGCATTTTATACTAAGTAAGTGTTCTGTTTTGAAGAAAATAGATTTTGTGTAGTTTGAGCTGCTTAAATATATATATATATATATATAGCTATATATATATATATATATATATATATATATATATATATATATATATATATATATATATATATATATAAATGCATATATATATGCTATATATATATATATATATATATATTTTTTGAGTCAATGTACCTAGGACCCACCATGGCTCACAAAGAAGCGGTCATGGAAAATCAACATCATGGGTGGGTCCTGGCATATCACATATTTTAAATGTCCAAAAATATATATATACGGTATATATATATATATATATATATATAT
Organism: Trachelipus rathkii; assembly: GCA_015478945.1. NCBI lineage: Eukaryota > Metazoa > Arthropoda > Malacostraca > Isopoda > Trachelipodidae > Trachelipus > Trachelipus rathkii. Next base: position 3,068 of record JABUQX010065149.1, read on the forward strand.
ATATATATATATATATATATATATATATATATATATATATATATATATATATATATATATATATATATATATATATATATATATATATATATATATATATATACCCTATATATATATATATATATATATATATATATATATATATATATATATATATATATATATATATATATATATATATATATATATATATATATATATATATATATATATATATATTATATAAATTCATCATCATCATCATCATCATCATCATCATCATCATCATCATTATTATTTCCCTAAGACTGGAGGTAAGGTGCGTAACGAACCCATATGTAGTAGAAGAATATGACGCAAGTCGAAAAGAAAGCCCAGTTTTTCCGCCCCCCTTTATACCTTTAGTGAGAACTCGTCGCAGTCAGAAAATCCACCATAGAGCTTCATGGGACGCAACGTACCCTCACTATCGCATTTCGTCAATGTGGGGTTCATCCCTTGGCCCAGGTGGGCCACAACCATACCCCCTCACAAAACACCTCCATTCGCTCCTATTGTGCACCCAAACTCGCATTTCTTTCCTCCAGGCCCTCCTATACTGATTCAATCCACTTTTTCTTCAGTCTCCCAGCCAGTCGATTCCCAAAACATATACCACTATACATCCGCTTAACCAACCGACTATCATCCATCCTTTCCCTCGACCAAACCATCTCAACATACTTTGTTCTCATTTATCCCTTTTCTTCACACCGTACAACTCCATAATACGTTCATTCCTCATTTTATCAATTCTCATACCTAGCACGCTCTTTATATATATATATATATATATATATATATATATATATATATATATATATATATATATATATATATATATATATATATATATATATATACTATATATATATATATATATATATATATATATATATATATATATATATGAAAGAATTAAAGATGGGGGTGGCAGGAAATGGTGTGAGAATGATGGAGAATGGAGGTGAGTGGAGGGTGCCCTACCTATTATATGCAGATGATTTGGTTTTGTGTGGAGAATCTGAAGAGAGTTTGAGAGGATTGGTAGAGAGATTTGGCAGGGTGTGTAAAAGGAAGGATTTGAAAGTAAACGTAGATAAGAGTAAGGTTATGGTTGTGAGTGAGGACAGTCCTCGGTGTGAAGTTATGTTAGATGGTGAGCAGCTTGAACAAGTGTCAGATTTTAAATATTTATAATATATGTTGTATGAAAAGGGAACTGATGATGCTGAGTGTAGTAGGAAAGTTGTGAATGGCAGTAAGGTGGCTGGTGCAATTAAATCGTAGGTGGATGTAAAGGGACTAAGTTTTGAGTGCGCTAGGATCTTACATGGGGGTATGTTGTTACCTGCGTGAATGTATAGTAGTGAGACTATGGTCTGGAATAAGAGGTATTGATCTAAAGTTCAATGTGTTCAGATGGATAATCTTAGGGGCGTGTTAGGTGTGAAAAGAATTGATAAAATGAGGAATGAACATATTAGAAAGTTATGTGGTGTGAAGAAAGGGGTAAATGAGAGAATAAATGAAAGTACGTTGAGATGGTTTGGTCATGTGGAAAGGATGAAGGACAGTCGGTTGGTTAAGCTGGTGTATAGTGGTGAGTGTGTTGGAAACAGACCGGCTGGGAGACCGAAGAAAAAGTGGATTGAGTCATTAAACGAATGTCTGAAGGAGAGAATGTGAGTTTGGCAGAGGCGAGAATAAAGGTGAATAATAAGAGTGAATGGCGGGGTTTTGTGAGCTGGTATTGTTGTGGCCCACCTGGGTCAGCGGATGAACCCTTGACGATATGCCATAGTGAGGGTCCGTCGCGGTCCCGTGAAGCTCTAGGGTGGATTTTCTGACTGCGACGAGTTCTCACTATAGGTATAGAGGGGGTGGTATAGCTGGGCTTTCTTTTCGACTTGTCAGATGCATGTCGCGCACCTTACCCCCAGTCTTGGGAAAAAAAAGGAAGATGATGATGATGATATATATATATATATATATATATATATATATATATATATATATATATATATGTATGGTTTGGGATATATTTATATACATTTATATATATATATATATATATATATATATATATATATATATATATATATATATATATATATATATATATATATATATATATATATTATTTTAAAACCTTTCAAATTTTTTCTATTTTCACATAATACTTTAGCGATGAGTCGAGTGCTTTAGAAGATTTGAAAATGGTTCGTGAAATTTTATTCTCCTCAAGAGAAAACGTCGATTTTATTCATGAGGTTTTCAGACAAGCACTTAGACTTTGTTTTCGTTATTCATCAGCAATGAAAGCTGTTATTCACTGTTATTGTGATTGGATTAAAATGACGGTTGGTTAATTTTTATTATTATTATTGAACATGCTTGTTATATTATTTTTTTCACTGCTTTCACTGATCAATATTTGAAGACTATTTTTCTGCACAATAAAGTTGACTGCCGAAGTACTCATTTTCCATAAATAAATGTTTGAGATAAATAATAAATATAATAATGGGTTTATGATAAATGTGCAATAGTTAAATAAATAATATTACAATATATAAAAGTTATTTTTTAATAAACATAATTTTTAGTCACCAGAGCTACCTCCCTTTATGTTGGAACCTAATGAAGGTGGGAGAGGAGAATCTGACCCTGAAGGAGATTTGAGTCGCAGACTTCGCAACGATTCTTATATTGGGGCAATGAGCACAGAATTGCATGTACGAGCAGGATTACAGGTAACTGAATAATCATTACTTATTTAATGACTTGATATAATTTAGCTGATTCCTCAGCCTTATATGCTTCGTTAGTCATATAAAACCAGAGGCAAGTTATTAATTTCATATTGATTTAATTGTGATTCCTGAAGACTAATAGTTTTTATATATGCTGAAAAATTAAATCACTGTAACAAATTGTTTATGATAGACACCTCGAGAGTTATGCTCTTCTTCTAACTCTTGCAAATTTTTTTATTTTTGTTTTCCCATAATATTTTAAATTTTGAAAAATAAAAATGGTTTCTGAATAAAGTGAAAAAAAAAAGTTTTCATTTTGTTTCACTACTAATTTATATTTTTAAGGAGTCATTTCAGTTTTATAAATTACTTTTTATTATTATTTTGTTCTCCAGAACCCTGCCAGTTGGTGTAGGCTGGGGACTTCATAATTTTAATTTTTTTTGGAGGGATTGTAGCAGATTCAAGTGACTGGCTAAAATCTACAATTTGAAAATTTGTCGTGAGGCTATCTGTCAGGGCAAATGAGGGGAAAAGCAAAAAACAAACCATACACCTTAAATTTATTAAAGAAATCAAAGAAAATATCACCCAAAAAAAACCTTAGAAATATATTTTATATATTTTATAATCAGTATCCCACTACCACCTAATAAGATACTAAACCTGAACTACTTAGTATCCAAATAATACCTCTTAACAAAACACCGCGTTCAATAGGTAACCACTACCAATTACTTGAATATAACCTCTACCTTATGCAGTATTACCCCACTACACTACTTTACCGTCCAATACACCCTATTATTAGAAATAATTTCACCCTAAAATTACAAAATTTCCCTTTAATAAATATAGTAAATATAAATATAATATATGGAAATTAGAAATAGAAATATTACTTAATATATAATCACTAATAAATTCAATCTTAAAAAAAATATTAAATTTACAAAATAGTCAATTTGGGTAAATAAATTTCTTATATATGGTTTAGTTTGTGTGAGTTATTTAAAGTTTTGTTTTTAGATATTTAAATATTTCTCTCACTTCACTTTTTTCCATAAATGTTTTTCCAAATTTTTCTAAATGTTTTTCAAAATTTTCAAAAATGTTTTTATAAGTTTAATTTTCCCTTATAGTCTTAGGTTTTACTTATTTTCACTTTACTATTAGTTTGTTGTTTTTCAAAATTGGGTATATGTTTCTCTTTTTCTTAATTTCAATTGTCACATAAGTTTTATGATTTCCAAATTTTCCAATTTTAATCTCTCTAAGTGCAATTTTGTTCAGTTTGTTTCTAATTAAGTTTTTTGTTTTTAAGCTCAATTTCCTTTATTTTAATTTAATTAAACAGTTCTTTTAATCCTATTCCTTGTTCGTTTCCCAATCAAATCATATTCCAAAACCATTCGAAATTCAAATCCCTGCTGCACTGAAGTTCAAGCCACAGAAAAAAACTGTAATGAGATAAAAACGAAATATATCCTAACATGACATATAACAAAATAAAAATAATAAGGTAATAAATAAAGAAAATCCCTAACATGAATCTAAGTAATAAAGTAAGTAATTAAATAAGTAATTCATATCATAATTAATCCGTAAATAAATTAAATAAATTACTATCAAATCAAATCGAAATCAATCATTAAAATTTCAAAAAAATAATAAGAAAAATAAATGCAAACAAAATAATAATTAGTGGCTACCTGGCCAATGGTGTTGACCAGTTTTTTCTCTTACTTCTTGAGTTCTACAGACCTCAATACAAAGAAGGATTAAAGACAGATCCCACATCTACCAGAAAATGACAAAGTTCCACAAAAAACACATCTCGTACAATACAATGCAAACCTAAGAAAAAAAGAGAAAAAACAATTATGAGACAATAAAAAAAATCCTAAAAAACTAAACCACCACAGGATGGTCAGTGCTTAAGCACTCTTGCCAAATAAGGGTTTGTAAGTCATTTGGTCAACAGTCTTCTTGCTCAGCCCAACTTACATGCTAGGCTGCCTCATCTACCGCCCATTGACAATTCTTGTGCTCTAAGGTTTTGCATGACGGTATGGTGTTAATGTGCAGCAGTGAAACTATGGTATGTAATAAGAGGTATAGATTTAAGATGCAGTCTATATTCAAATGGATAATCTTAGGGACGTGTTAGGTGTGAGAAGAGTTGATAAAATGATGAATGACCGTGTTGGGGAGCTATGTGGTGAAGAAAGGTGCGAATGAGAGAATAAATGAGAGTATATTAAGATGATTTGGTCATATGGAAAGGATGGATGATAGTCGGTTGGTTAAGCTGATGTTTTGAAGTGTGTTAGGAATTGACTCTCTGTGAAACTTTTGAAAAATGGGTTGAGTTAGTAAAAGAGTGTTTGGCCATTAACCCTAACATTGACAAGATTCCATAGAAAGGGTCTGTTATGGTGTTGTCATGGTCTAGGGTGAATTTTTGGTTGAGAAGTTCTTGCACTTAAGGGTAGGGGGAGAGCCTTCCTTTTGACTTCTGTCATGTTCTACTTAACTCTTCTGTTTCCAGTGTATTGCACACTGATTGGTGAAGAACAAGATGCATTTAGAAGTGGTAGAGAGTGTGTATATCAGATCTTTTCAGTGAAACAAATAAGTGAGAAGATGAGAGAAGAAGAATAAATTGCATTTAGATTGGAAGGTTTGTAGCAGATGTGTGTGATATATGGTGTTGGTGGTAGGTTTCTGAATGGAATTGAAAGTATGTATGTCGACAGTGAAACTTTTGTGGGAATAAATAGAGTGGAGAGTGAATAGTTTAAAATTAATATTGGAGTGAGGCGAGGATGTGTAATGTGTCCATGGTTATTTAATAGAGATATTGGTGGTTGGAGTAGATGTTAGACTGATTGAGAACGGAAGAGAGTGTAGTGTGCCCTGAATATTATACGCTGATGATTTAGTTTTGTGTGGTGAATCTGAAGAGAGCTTGAGAGGAATGGTAGATTGGTTTAACAGGGTGTGTAAAAAGAAGGGATTGAAAGTAAATGTAATGGTGGTGGGTGAGGAGAGTCTGCATTGTGAAATCATGTTGGATGGTGAGCAATTAGAACAAATATCTGAGTTTAAATACTTCGGATATAAGAAAAGAAAAATATTTTTGTTGCATTGATTTTATGGCTTAATGTTGTGTGTATTGTTGCCAGTTTTTATTCTTATTAGAGTTGATTAAGCTACTTATTTTATTGTTGAGGTCTATGATTAGGTTTATTTGGTTGTCTGTGGTTGTCTATGATTAGGTTTATTTGGTTGTCTGTTTTGTCAGAGAGAGGTTCGTTGTTTTATTTGGTTGTCTTTCGGGTGATAAATTGGGATTAAAATGATTGTGGCAGCCTTGGGAGATATATTTTTTTTTTAATGCTTTTAGTATAGTTTTATTGTAGTGTTGGATTTGCTTTATCGAGAGATGGGAAAGTCAGCTAATTGGAAAGATTGTTGTTCTTGTTCTATAAATTCAACATAAGCTTGCTAGTTCGCATTCATGTAGTTGGTGTATGTTTTTTTAAAGGATGGGTGTGTGTGAAGTGTTTATGTTAAATTGTAATTATTAATATTGGGATATTGCTGTAACTCAAATTTGGGAGAAACCAGAGGAGATGTCGGGGGACATAAAAAGTTCAGATTATGTTGGTTGATTTCTATTATTGATTTTATTGATAAATTCATTCACTAATTTATAAGTAGTGTTGGTGTGAATATTAAGCTGAGCAGGGCGATGGGAATTGAAGTCTCCGGCCAGTATAAAGTTATATTAAGTTAAGGGAGATAAGTCTGGGACATAATCCATAGGGCAGATTTGAGAGGTGGTTGGTGGGATGTAGAACTTAATTAGGTTGCATGTCTTTTATTTTTATAGATTTTTACCTCTATTGATTGGTACTTGAATATCGGGTCATTGTTCAGAATTAGTTTCGTGTGATTTGTGGTGTTAATAAATTGGATATTTTTGTGTATGAGAGTGACTAGGCTATGTTTTGATGGATCCTTATCTTTTCTTAGGATTGTTTATAGTTGGGAAATTCAGAGAGGTAAGTGTCTGGTGTGAGATTAGATTCCTGTATAAGTGCTATGTGTATATTGAATTTAATTAAGGTTTTCAGAAGTTTTTTTTATG
>JABUQX010065149.1:17500-18945 GCA_015478945.1 Trachelipus rathkii
TGTTACACAATACTTCGAGGTCTTCCGTTTCTCGTAGGAGGGGAGCAGGGGTTACCAAGTAAATATATAATTTATATAATATATATATATATTATATCATATATATATTATATATATATATATATAATATATATATATATAATATATTATATATATATATTATATATATTATATATATATATATATATAATATATATATATATAATATAATATATATATATATTATTATTGCAGAAAACGCATGGATACCTTAACAGAAAGTATTAAGCGCGGCATGTTACGACCTGAGTTAAATAACCTTCCATTAGACGTGTTCTCAGAAGAAGAGCTATTAAAGGAATTGCATCTTAAAATAAAAAGTCCTGGTTTAGAGGTATTTTTCTAGGATCGTAAATCATAGGCCAAAAGCTTTCTCCTATTTTGTATAATTATTTTAATTATGTAAAGGTAAACAACTAAGTTCATTTTTAAATAAGATAATTAAGAAGCATTTTGTTTTATACATTACTCCACTGAACTATTCCCATTTGTTGTTGAGTATATTGCTTACCGCCTTAAGAATAATTGTCTTACTCTTTACCTGAATTATATATGAAGCTTGCCACATGTATATTGGAATGTGCAATTTTTGACAAAGGTTTTAATTTCTTTTGATCTTTATTATAATTTTTGCAGTCGTCCTCGGAATACACTTACAAAGGGTTTTGGGGTCCGAATAAGGTGACAGGGAATCCTCAGGAGCATATGAGATAGTCTGGGCAGCTGGAGGTCCTTCTAGGCCAACCAATCGATGGCTTATCATTCTAAGTATTCTCACGACGATCTGGTGCCTCATAGACATCCTTTTGATGCTCGAACCAAGCGCAGGAGTAGCAACGGATCAATTCAGTCACAAAAGTTTAGTGGAAGTAGTGGTCACGGGGGGGGGGAACCCGGGGGAAAAAAAATTAAAAATTTTTTAAAATCCCCGCAGCACTGTGATAAATCAGTCTGGTTAAACTCACCACCACGGGCCTTAACATATCATAATAAGACAACATTAGTGATGGTTATTTCCACGACCACCTATTTAATATTTCGAAAGAAGAAGTTTATAAGTGGCGTCGATTCCAGCTATTAATAAAAAGAATTTTTATTCCAGGTTAGACATCCATTATACTTTTAGTTTTATTTATTTAATCATTTTTTTTTTTATTTTTTTTTATATTCATTTTTTTATTTCTCTTTCAGTGTCGGGCTAACAGCAGACCTTCAAATAATGCTCATTATTCTGGTCGTTGGATTATTTTCCTTATGGTATGAAAATTATTAATTATTTTTATTATTAATTATTATTGTTATTATTATTAATTATTATTTTATTTTATTATTATTATAATTATTATTATATTATTATTAATTTTATTATTATTATTTATATTACAATTTACGAGGCGCTGCTAATG
>JABUQX010065150.1:0-40000 GCA_015478945.1 Trachelipus rathkii
TTCTCACACCTAACACGCCACTTTAGATCTATACCTCTTATTCCAAGACATAGTCTCATTAGTTCATTAGTATACTGTTTACACAGTAAAACAACATCCCTCATTAAAACCCCTAGCATACTCAAAGACTAGTCCCTTTACATTCCAACAAAAGTTTTGAATTGGCACCAGCCACCTTCTTGCCAATCACAACTTTTCTACTACTCGCATATTTCGTTCCCTTTTCATCCAAAATATATACTAAATATTTAAAATCAGACACTTGGTTCCAGCTGCCCACCATCTAACATAACTTCACACGGAAGACTGTCTGTCCTCACTCACAAACCATAACTTTACTCTTATCTACGTTTACTTTCAAACCCCTCCTTTTACACACCATTGGCAAAATTCTCGATACACCAATCTTTTTAAAACTCTTCAAATTGCCACAACAACCAAATTTCATTCGCATATAAATAAGGTAGGGTACCCTCCACCCTCTTCCATCTCCATTATCTAACACCATCCCCTGCCCACCCCCACCTCTCTTATTCTTCATAAACCCCATCCACATAAAAATTGAATAAACCAATTGCAAAAACACTTCCCTGCCTCATTCCGCTATAAATACAATCGCTTTTGATCCAATTTATTCTTACACACGCTTCCCTATCGTCCATACATACGTGTTTTTGCATCCATCAAGGAGCCTACCAACAGCATCATTTTTCAGTAGCACCTGCCACAGAGCTTTCATATAATTCTATCATTAATCTGGTGCAAATCCCTAAAACCTAAGAACAATTTATTCTCTTCTGTTGCTTCATTTTCTCCCATATTTAAATAAGTTTGTAAAGAAATTTTGATCCACACATCCCTTCTATTTCCACTTCTAAATGCACCTTGTTCTTCACACCAATCTGTCCCTCAGTCACTCGATCCACTCTTTCGACCAAAAATACCAGTTTATATCTTCTTTACAACACTCAATAGCTAATTCCCCTATAATTCCTACCATTACCCAGATCCCCCTTACCCTTATATTAGGAGAGACGAGAGAACCGGCGAAAGAGATAGGAAAGTTAGGTGTCTAGAGAGGGAGATTTGCAGTGGAAGTTGGTTTTTAAAGAATTTAAAATTTACAGCTTGATTTTTTTATTGCAGGGAAATTCTATCCAGAATCAGCGAGAATAGAATCAGAAATATTAAGACGAAAGGCAATTCTTGAAGTAAAAGAGGAGCAGAATTGAAATTAATAAAAGAATGAAGGGTCGAGTTCATTGGCTTATGATGTGATCAGGTTAGATGTGGCAGGTGCAGTAGATCATTGATGAAACTTCAAGGAATAAAAGTGGAGATTAAAAACAGAACCCTCAGAACACCACTATATGGACAAGGAAAAAAGAAGTCGCCCCAATCAACAACAGCCGACATGAGCAATTTGAAATGATAGTAGACATAAGTAAAGCAAAGAGAAGAAAGGAAACCCAAAGGAATGGGAGCTTGGAGAGCACACAGTGACGCGTGCCATATCCCAGTCAAATGCTTTGGATTATGTCAAGCTGCCACCCAAAACAAGTCTCTAGTAGTATCATAAGGGCGAAAACATAAATCTGTTAAAATAGGTAAAAAGAGATCGCCTAAGTAGATCTCGAGCCGCGAAAGCCTTACTGGCGATCGAAAAGAAGGGAATGAGATTCCAGATGGATCTAAGAAGTGAGAGGAGAAGGGTTTCAAAGATCTTAGAAAGAATACAAGTTAAGGGCTATAGGCGATAGTTAGAAGGATCAGAGCAGCATTCCTTTTTTCGGAATTGGTTCGACATATGCGCGCTTCCAACATGAGGGAAAGTGCTAATTTATTGAGGCATAGAGAATATAATAATTGAACGAGGGGCGAGGTCAGCAAGGAAACACAACACTTCCTCAAACTTCGGAGAGGAATGCCAGCCGGGCACCGCCTTCCTAACATTTCCATAGATTTGCAGGAAGCCCTATGCCACCCGATTAAATGAAATTACAGTAAAGCATAGGACACCTGAGAGGAGAAGAGAGGAGAGGAAAGGACAGAATCGTTCAGGGTTGAGTTAGCAGCAAAGAGGAGGCCAAAGGAGATGATTGGCCTTTCATTGGAGTATTAACAACTAGAACCATCATTAGCGAATAAAGAGGAGGAAAGGATAATTTACAGAAGTTGTAGAGATGGTTTTGGCAAGAGGCCAGAGAGATTTGTAGTAGGGAAGAACCAAGACCAAAGAGAATGGTCAAGCGACAACCATATTCAGTTTAAATGAAAGTCACTTAAGCTAAGTCGAAGATTATCCCCTTGCATAACGATTCTAGACATGAATGAAAATTAGACAAGAGTGATAGTGAAGAGAATGTGAAGAATTTTTCCACCCCCGATTACGCACTGTCTCTAGACTGATATGGCCAGTGGAGAACAAGGCACAGATTTCAAGCCCAATACGGATTTTGAGGAAAGAAAGATTATAGTCCAAGAAGAAGGAAGAAAACCTGCTCATACCCATCAACAATTACAGTTTCCACTTTATCGGTAGAAGCTGAAGCGTCATTCAGAGTCAAGTAGTCCTCCAATTTAGTTAAGCAGAAGCAACTGCAATGCCTCCAATCGCCTATCAAAGTGACCAGAAAAACGCATAGAGCTGGATGGAGAGATGGAGAGAATATAGAAATTAAATAAGAGATATTAAGGCATGTGGTCAGATTGACCGATAGGAGCGAAAGTGGTGCATTTATAGAGAGAAGGACTAGTGGTCAAACATAGGTCAAGTGTGATTTTCAAGAATCAGTTGAGACGATCCGGAGTGTGTTGTGTATGTTAAATTAGTATAATGCTGGTGTGTGATTAGTTGCTCCAGATCGGCTTCCTCCCCACCTAAATAAGTATAAGAGGAACCCAACAATTCAGATGTTGTGTACATGAAATCCCCTAAATAGAGGACCTTAGTATTTGATGAAAGATATAAAACAAGCCCCTCGAGAGAAGTAGTAAGGTAATCAAAAAAAGGCATGGAAATCTGTTCTGTTAGGAGAACAGTAGCAAAAGCATAAGAATATTGTAGTAGAAGGAAGAAAGATTTAAGCCATCAGAACATCGAAGTTAGGAGATCGAGGATTCTCAGAACGTGTTATAGGAGTGTTATATTTACATAAGCACATACTCCACCCTTTCTGACGGAAAATTATAAATGTTATAGTGGATATTTTAAACGATAGTTGAGGATGAATCTTAGCCAATCTGGGTTTCAGACAAGAGCATAAAATTAGGGTTAAAGTAAGAGAGATGGTATTCCATGATGCACAGTTAGAGTTGCAAGCCATTGATGCTTGGTAAAGTTCAAAAGAAGCCACGCCTGTGCAAATCTGCTATTATACACGCACACACACAAAAAAAAAAAATAAAAAAAATAAAAATAAAAAAAAGAAAGAAAAAAAAATAGACAAAAACCAAAGGAGAAATAAGGAAAAATTATTTGTACGCTAAAACCTAAATTAAACCAGAAATTTTAAAACTGCATAACCCAATTTTTATACAGCAAATATCTTAAAAGATGAATTAACCAGAAAGGTTTAAAAACACTCTCGCCACTCACACGCTCATTCACGGAAATGCGTACCAAAAAAAGAAAGAAAAAAAAAATGACTATTGAATCAACATAAAAAAAGAATAGAAGAATAATATCGTTGTATAAATTATAATAATGGCTGTCCAAATATAAATGTTACGCTAAAGCCCCCAGTTGGAGAAACGCCTTAAAAAATCTAAGGTTTAAAAAGGAAATCAAGGAAAAAAAAACAACCTAGTACTAGCTCTCTATATCAAACTAGATTTATTATTGAATCTAAAAGTTTCTCATAATTTTTCACCCAAAAAGTAAGAAGTATTGACTAAGTAGTCGGCCCATAAACTAATACCGAACCCCCAAAATGGCCGATACTATCGGTACATCCCTAGTTTAAAAGAATATTAACAAAAGATTCAATATTATTGTAAAAAATTGTCACATTTAATTGTTACAGGCCATCACTTCTGGGGACAATGTTTCATTGATGACCTTGACACCAACACCATTAACAGGTTCCCCACCCACATTTTTTAACCAATAGGAGGTACGTCTCCATCCTTCTAATAACTCCACAATTCTGAATCGGAATTTTTTTATTCATCAAAATTTGTTGATCTATTTCCTTCCTTTTTCCAGAGTGTTGACATTAACTCCTTTTCTTATTCCTTTCTGAATCCATTGTTGAATTAGAAAACATTAGAAAGACTGAAAAAAAAACAAAACTTCAGGTTTACTTATAACTAATAAACAAAAAATGTACATGCAGTTAAACCTATTTATTATCAGTAATGTTTGATTTATTTTGTGTACCTGCTTTTCTCATATATTAATTATAATTATTATATATATTACTAATATTCATTATTAATTATTATATTATTATATTATGTAAATTATTATATTATCATCGACGCTTTCCTGGAAAAACTGGGAGTCAAGGTGGCGATGCATGCACGACAATAGAAAAGAAACTAGTAGAAGGAAATGACACAAGTCGAAAAGAAGTCCAGCCTTACCACCCTCATATACCTAATAGTAGAAGAACTCGTCGCAGTTAGTAAAATCCACCCTAGGAACTGCGAACGGACCCTCACTATGGCATATAGTGTCAGTGAGGGTATCATCCCATGCCCGAGGTTGGGCCAACCAACCATAACCCCCCTATATAAATCGCCATATCACTCATATGCAACATTTCTCTCGCCTCTGCCAAACTCACTTTCTCTCTTACCGACATTCGTACTGACTCAATCCACTTTTTCTCTGTCTCCCAGTCGGTCGTCTACCAACACACTCCACCACTATACATCCTCTTATCTAACTGACTATCATTCATCCTTCCCACATGACCAACCATCTCAACGTACTTTAATTTATTCTGCTCATTTACCTCTTTTCTTGATTCTATATAAATCGGGAATACCCTTATCATTTTCTATCATTTCTCTCGCATCTAAAACGCCCAGTAGATTATCTCGACACACATTGAAACTTATAGATCTATCCTCTAATATTCCAGAACACATAGACTCAACTATACATATACATTAACACAGGGTAACAACATTACCCTCATATAAGACCCTAGCGACTCAAAACTTAGTCCCCTTTCATTCACCAATGAATTAATTGCACCAGCCACTTTTCCTTGCCATTCACAACTTATCCTACTACACTCTGCATCATCCGTTCCCTTTTCATCACAAACATATATCTAAAATATTATAAAGTCCAAGATAACTTGATTCCAGCTGCTCACCTTCTAACATAGCTTCACACTGAGGACTGTCACTCACAACCTCAAAACCATAACCTTACTCATATCACGTTTACTTTCAAACCCCTCCTTTACACACCCCTGCCAACCTTCTCTACCAATTCTCTCAAACTCTCTTCAGATTCACCACACAAAAACCAATCATCCGTATATAATAAATTTAGGTAGGGGCACCTTCCACTCACCTCAAATTCTCCATCTGTCTAACACAATTTCCTGTAACCCATCGCTCAAATCTTTCCAAATAGCTTCCCACTCCATTCTTTCCATGGCTGAATGGCAGAGCTTGGGCGTCCCTTTCACTCCTCATTAATATTAAACATTCACTTTTTCACATCCATTTATTCTTACACACACTTCACTATCGATCAACGATACTTTGATTTCCAATTCGCAGAAGCCTAACCACCATATATCATTAAGACCCCTTGCCATAGAGCTTTCCTATTAATCCTAAATCATACGCCTGTTGCAAATCCATAAAATCTAAAATACAATTATTTATTCTTCTCCCCTCATTTTCTCAATATCATTTGTTTCATTGTAAAAATTTGATCCACACATCCTTTATCCTTACCACATCCCTAAGTCGCCACCTTATTCTCACTAATCAGTCCCTCAGACACTCAACATACTCTTCGGACCAAAATACCAGCATAATATCTCGCTAATAAACACTGAAATTAAACTAATTCCTATTATCCTACAGGTTCCCCTTAGTCCCCTTACCCTTATACAAATGGATACTATTACTGCTCTCTTCCATACTGAACTGAAATAGACATTCACAGCGCATAATTAATTACACCAAACTCCAAATCAATTCAATCACATCTCGCCCGTACTGACATACACTAGCTAATTAGATTTAGCTGTTCTTCACTTCTCACTCTTTACCCATACCTCTCCTTGCATAATGATCTCATCCCCAGAATACCTAATTCCTCTATGCCCGCATCAAACCCACACACCATATCACTAATCACCTCTTCTTTTAACTGCAATATATACTAATTAATTCAAGGTTCTTTACTTACACTCCCCTCACATCCATACTTTAGATTACAAAAGCACCATCCCTTATCATATTTAGCAGGTCCCCCTTATTCTATTCTTACCTTTCGCGCATACCTCAGAGAGCTTCCTCATTCCCTTGTAAGTTCCCCATTCATCCATCCTATCCAAACTGTCATAGCATACCCTCTGAAGTTAAATCATTCTGGTAAACATATTCATATTCCTCCAACTTTTCGTGTACGTTCTAATTTATTCATCAATTTTCTTTTAGTTATTAACTATTGCTTATATACTTTACATATTTACTGCTGTGCTCATCACCTCTTCATCACACCACTCAACTGTTAACATTCTTACTCTAACTTAGCACAATCCAACATACTTCCTGCACTGCTAACAAATTGCTTCCATCAATTTGCTATCAGATATTAATAATATTATATTATTATATATATATTATTAGATTTTATTATTTTTATTGATTATTATTATATTATTATTATTATTAATATAGTGGAGTAGTTATGCAAAATCTAGTATTCACTTAACAAATTATCGAATCGTGATTTTTCGATGCCCACCCACGCACAATTTAAGGCATTTCTTATTAAAAAAAATAATGTCATGCTGTGGCAACATTGCGAGAAAGATAGACTCGGAGGAAAAAGCCCTTTAAGAAATCCTTCCATTTTTCAAATAAAGACAAACTTGCCAAAATAAAGATTTGTAAAAATCAATGGAAAATAGATTAATAGTCCCTTTCCTCGAATTTCACAACAAGTAAGAAGGTTTAAAGTGTGATCATGCATTGTGAAATGTAAAACTCCCAAAGATTGAAATTATAGAAGGGATTGTAGATACTCGGTTAAGGTGTGGGCGCTTTTGGAATTTTTAAAATCTAGCCCATATCCGCCCACGTAGGATAGAATCACCGATTAGGAAGTAACATGCTTGTAGGGTTTCCTTTTATACATTAGTAGCTATTATTTTGAAGGTTGTAGTTGTGTATGTATAGAGGAGGGAATAATTATGTTCCATGTGCTAGCCTTTCACTCAATGTTTGAGAAGACCTCTTACAAGATAATAATATCTACACCCTTTTAAATAAGGATTCTTTAAAAACCTCCCAAAATAATTTTAATTCGTCCCTTAATAACCTCTTAAAAGAACATAAACACCTGATTCCAAAATTCCACTCATACATGAATTTTTCTCAATTCTATGGAATTCCAAAAATTCATATATTAAATACCCCTCTCCGTTCCATAATTTCTAATATTAACACTAAGGCTGGCACAAATTTGTTCTCCTTTACATACCCAACTTAGGATCTTTCTTTCTACTTCCAAACATATTCAGATGTTACTCTGATCGGAAATCTTTCAAGGTGAGCAATTAGGCTAGGTTTCATTGTTCCTAACTCGCCCGCCACTACCACCACTACCTCCATGTTCCACATAATCTGTATTTTGTATTTGAAGATCTGATAATTAAGACATTTAATTTTGCTTGAACACGTTGGTGGCGCTGGTTTTAATAATATCTGCGCCTATTTTCTTCATTGTACTAAGGCTCCACTTGTATCTAGTCTGAATTCCAGTATTCTATATTAACCATCCGGACATATTATTTAACTACTATTAACTATGCCTTTTAGTTTTCTTTACGCCATGTTTTTTTTTATTTTAATCCCCCGAAGGGGGGGGAGTTTTTAGTTTTTTATTTTTTTTAAGATCATCCGAGTATAGAACAGTGTGTTAAGTACTGTTTAGTGTTTTTTCAATTTATCCTTGGGTTTATTCTGTAATCATTGTTAGTGGTTGATTGCGCTTATGTGGATTCGAGTGCATAATTTCAAACAATGGGGATTGATATGAATCTACCATAGGAATATGATCCCCTATTTAGATTTAGCGTGTCATTTCAACCATTATCTTGATTGATTTATGATCCCATAAATTTTATTTTATTATTATTATTAAATATTAATATATCTATTATTATTCCCCCCCACGCGTTAACGTACGCCCATCCTTGTTGGGGTGGGGGCGTACAGGATACCTTTCCGATTGGTATCTGCGAAGTGGTTGTACGTTTTTTTTTTTTTCGTTGCATTTTCCCCTATTTTGTGGTTCCCCTCCTTTCCATTTATGTTTGTTTCTATATATATTAATTATTATTATATATTTATTATTATTATTATTATTATTATAATATTATATATATATTATTATTAATTATTAATTATTTTATTATTATTATAATATTACTTATATAATTCCCGTTACCCCTTACCGTTTCCCAATTCCTCAGTTTCTGTTTCCTTACTCCTTCCGATTCTGTAACGTACTAACCCTACGGAATCCTCTATTCTCTCTCTTCTTGAGAGTCTTTTCCATTCCCCTGCTTCCTGAGTGAGCTATCCGGCTGTTGTCTCTGTGTTAGTGTCATGGGCCCATCTATGCCCTCCTTCCTAACAGTGAGGTGAGAGGATACAAGTTTAAAAATCCACGGTAATTTATTGCCATTTCTCCGGCACAGCCTAAGTATGTAGGGGTCCCGAACCTTGCCCTAAAACTTGTGAGGAGGCGTCCTGCCTACTTGGGCTCAAATCTTGAGGCTTTCGCGTCTTATCCGTAGTGTTGGCACGGAGCTTTTATTATCCATCTATTAGGGACTAGGTTACGCGAGTTTCCGGGGGGCTTTCCCGAGGCCACACCCATGCGCCCACCCTCGGGGTGGAGGTTACTAGGTGAGTAGCAGATAGCTCTGGGTCCTGATGGTGCAGCAAGTGCTGCCAGTTTACGCTGCCGGAGATTTAAGTTTCTATTCATCTTTTGTGTTATTGAATTATGTGATATTATTATGCGGTTGCTGATGTTTTGCAGGAGTATTTTTCATTGGAAGAAAATCTAAAAAGAATTTATCACGTTTATCCATGAAAAGGCGGCAATCACCATTTCTAGCGGCGTACCCCAACCACGTCCCCTCCACTTGGACCGTTCCCAGGCCTTGCGTTCCAGCAGGAGGCTTGGAGATAACGCACCTTGTTGTATGTAAATGTTGGGGACTCCACCACCCCACCCCTATCGCCCTCGATTCCGGTCCCAGTTTTAGGGGGACTGCCCGTCTAGACCTGGTTGAGGACTGAATTGTGGCCTCTCAGAATTACCAACTTGTCTCTCCGTCATTTAATGTTGCCAAATCCATGAGGCTCCTTGCGTCAGCGGGGTTCCATTCCTAAAACGCCAGTATAAACCAACGCCGGCGATCACTTAAGTTCCGAACCGACACCCCTCAGCGGGTGATTCCGGGTCTTGGATTTCCTACCGGCCATTTTATTATTATATATACACAACGGCATCTCGAATCCACTGACTACTGTGAGCCAGCTCATCCTTATGTGATTGCTTTGGAAAGCTTGACTCTCCAAAACTACTGAGCCACTTAGGCTACGCCAAAGTGAGGAACGCGTTCCCTTTGGTTTCGTGCTTGCCTCTCGTACACAGATAGCCAAAACGTTACCTTGCTTCCCTATCCCATCTGGAAGATTCCCGTACATTCTAAACCTGATAGAATGCACGTAAACAGTCGAGGGTACCATATATGCGCGCGCGAAGTCTAGTTCCGATGCTTGTCAATGCATGGGCCCTAACCTCATTTACAGGACTCAACCACGTGCCTTACAGACGTTTACTACGCGTAACCTCCATCGTAAAGGACTGAACCCTCATTCAATAGGGACGAACCGCTACGTCTTTACTTACCTTCTCTGTGCCTTCCCTCCATCTAAGGGAGAAACTTGGTTTACCTATGACACATGGATTCGGAACTAGTGATCCCTTCCCGAGAAGATAGTATTCAAGTGCCATTAAATTTTGGCACCCAGAAAATTGTCCGGTTCTACCCTCAAGACCATCTTGTCGACATTGGGCAGTTTTCCACACGAAACTTGTTGACAGAGATCTCACATGTTCGTTCCTAAGCCTCGAAGGGGCACACCCGGCTCTCGTCCACTGCGCCCCATTTCGCCTCGTGAGAATGAATCCTGGAAAGCAGTGCGCCAGTTTCGATAATATGAGTCGTAGAGGGAGAACTACCGACCGGGCAGGAGTAAGAAGAAGCTGGTCATCTTTCCTCTTTCTAGGTTGCTGACCAGTGACAGCGTCACTCATCGCGAGTGCCTCTTCCGCTTGCTCATCGCCCCCGTGCGTTTGCTCTCCGGGGCTGTGGTCCGCTATTCTACACGATTGACCGTCGAGCCTTCCGTGCGGTTGAGATTCCACCTTTTCGGTGGTTTCTGATAGAGCTCTGGGAAATTGTCCTCCCAACTCTCGCCGAGAAAAATGGTCCGCCGGACCGCTCGTCGTATCTTCGACACGAGACCACACACGAACTCTCATCACGCTCCTCTCCTCATGTAAGGTCCATGTAGACTATCAAGGATGTTGATTTGCATTAAGTCCGCTTCTGAGGAATCGAAGGCATAATCGTCCATGTGCCTCGTACGGAGCCTACCGTACCATCTCCGGAAACGCCCTGCTTTTCTCTTTCGCGCGAAATCACGAGAGTCCCCTTAACCGGTTGCGAGAGTCCGTCCAAGGGTGGATCTCCCCGGGTCAGACATCCGTACTGCTTGCTTATCGGGACGCGGACTTCTTGAAGCAGAAGAATCCCGTTTGTACTGGGGGAACCTGTGTCTCTGTCATGCCTAAACGGGCTCCCCGCGCTGACAACCCGCGTGGACACCGAGCTCGGGACCAGCTGGTCGTCACTCTGCCCGTTCTGATAATTTACTACTTACCCCGCCTAAGCCCGCTTCGCTTCTGCACTATTCAAGCGATTCTGAAACTTTTTCGGATGCCACGATGGACTCTTCGGACTACTCTTCTTCCGTGGGAGTGTCACGTGCTGACACTGTCCCACCCGAGGGGAGGTCCGAGGAGGTATCGATTGACACCTCGCCCGCTCGCAGTCTTCCTTCGGGTAGAAGTGGCACCGCTTCGATGTGTGTTGAGGGTGGGTTGGCTGCTGGTAGATGCAGGAGGATGGAGGAGTCTTTCCCTTCCTGCCTCTTCCCCTCCACCCCATTTGACTTCGGTCCCGTCGATGGAGCCTTTCTGGGCTCTACAATCGGACGCGGAGCTTCCGAGATTTAAACTGCTGACGCCATTTACAACTTGTCATCCGAAGTGTACATCATTCTCACTCCGCCGACGCCATTCTCTTGTCTCTCTTATCCATCTTTCACCAGCAACTTTGTTAGGGCGCCTGCTGGCGGAGGACGCGTCCCCGTTCCCGGCTTGCTCAAGAGTCTGGGCAGGGTGTGCGGTCTGAGGGAGGGATGCTTCGAGAAGTGGAGTGTGTGCACTTGGCGAGTCCCCCCTGAGAGTGCCAGGATACCGTCCTCTCGTAAAAGGGAGCGGTCACACAACCATCCATGCTGCGTGATCTTCCTCTCCCTCCGGTGGTTGAAGGTTACCTGTCGGTGGTTCCTGTTCCGGATGGCTCACGGAGGACTTCGCTGTAACCTCTGAAAGACTCACCACATCCCAAAACATCGGACTAATGTCACGGATCGTTCCTGACGCAATTGAATTGGTTTCCCGTAATATGGCACGTTCATCAATGGAAACGCGCGGATTACTTCTTGCTAATTTAGAAGAAGCTGACAGAGATTACCCTTGTTCGATCATCAGCCTGCGCTGGTTTGTTTTAACAAGGAAGTTGCAACTATCGTGTAGACCGGACCTTTTGGCAACCTTCACGGTACAGGGGCCCCTTATTACCCTAGAATCGTGGGAACACAGCGACGGAGGTGGAGGCAGTGATCCTGCTTCACGAGTCTAGTCCATTACTCCCATCACACTCTCTACTCTGCTGTGACATGCACGTGGCGAGCTCGTATCACATCTTGGGGGGGGTGGAGGGAGGGGGGGGAAACGCGCGCTTACGCGTAGATCGGACGTACCTGGCGACCAGCATGTAAAAGATATACCAGAAAGGAAACTCGTCGATGTTCACGTCGTTCTCCCACCGCCATGTTGGTCTCGCTGACTTTAACTTCGCATCCTTTGTGGGTGACTCTGTTACCGTCCCCCAATAGACCGGTTGGTTTGTGAGTATGTTGCAGCGACTTTTCATTCGATCTCAACACGGGCCTCCACCTTGAACGTTTTTGATACAGGCGCACTTCTCTGATGTATCACGTCTCATGTGCTTCCATCTCGTCTTTTAGATCGTTTTGAGTGCGGAAAGGTCGTCTTTCCCTCATGTGGTAGTGTACACTTAGCTCTATCGTGGTACCATCCTATCGGCCCCACCGTCGGCTAACTTACCACCTTATTCTGGCTGGCGCTAAGACAGGGCAGACTGGTCTCCTTTTATCAGGCCACATACTTTTCCATCTTTCCTGCAACTAGCGTGTGATCCCGTCGCCGGCGGATGCCTTCACTTACTTTTCAGGAAGTAGCCCGCAGGCAGGCAACGGAGCAATATCCCGTTGTCATCGCCGGACCCGGAAACAACAACCTCCTGGTTGGGAAACCAGCGAGTGTGCTCGGGCTAACGTGAAAAGCGTAAGTTGTATATAACGCTGTAATAAACGAGACTCCCACACCTTCAAACATGATTTCTGTAAGCTTGGCGCCCGTCCCGCGTATTTTAATCGCCGTCAAACGTCGGAAACAGATATTTCCGCACATACCGCTCCACCGTTAATTCTCTCGCCTGTATCTTAATCAGTCCATTAAAGGTGCGAAAAAATTCCGAAACACTTGCTGATCCGCCTATCCATCGCTTATGGCCCGCAGAACTATCTTGAATGCATCTCTGCTCCCGGGGTGGCGAGACAGTGGCGTTATTCACTCGGTCCTGCTCCAGCGGCTCCCGGTTTCCTGAACCTTTTCGCGTTCTAGTCGCCTGCGGGTTGAGTTTCCTGATTTTTTCTGTCCGTCTGCGAACAGACCAATTCCATACAACCGGCTATTCAACAGGGCCGAGTTCCTAGACGCCCAAGCTGCGAGGATGGAGCGCCTGAGCTGACGGCATCTCCTTTTCAGATGCCTTCGACATGCTCTCATCTGCCACTGCCTCCTTCTGGCTGTATACAGATAGATACTGGGATAGCGGTGGAGGGGCGTCTCCCTCTGTCTGTCTACTGCATATATTGTCCCCCATTCCTAAACCTGAGGAAGAGATCCGACTCTTCGGATAACCATCGCCCTATTTCAATGACCTGCAATACATGTAAGTCTCATGAGAGAGATCTGGTGGCTTACCCAGTCTGTAATCCACGTTGGAGCAACTCCCATGCATTTTCCGCTTACCAAGTGTTTGCGTCGCCATCGCTCGATCAGGATCCTCTCCTTATCGTTGGATCCACGACATTCGTAGAGTCTTTGCTTCCACAAAATGAGCCTGCCGTCTTCGTTGACTCGAAAATGCGCTATGATAGCACGTGAGGTGGGGGGGTATTTGCGGAAGCTCCACTCTTTGGCGACTTAAGGGCGCAACTTCCCCTATTCCTCAGTTGTTGATGCTTCAAGGTCCGTTGTGGTTGCCACGCGCGAGGTGATTGTCCCATGGCACGAAGGGGTGCCCAGGGCAGTGTCTTAGCGTGTTGCTTTTTCGCTATTGGTTTCAATGGTCGTGTCGATTCCATCCCGCCTTCAGTGCGCTGCTCCATCTATTTTGACGATCTTGCCCTCTACATCTCTGGAGCTAAACTTCCTTGCTAAGGGAACGTTCAACTTTCAAGGTTTGCCCATCGATAGCGGTTTCCTCGCTGTGCTCGGCCACTGGCTTTACATCCCACGTTCGTAAAACTCACGAGCCATAGCTTTTCCCGGAAAAAAATCCTCGTCTTAGGGGTCGGCCTACAATTGCTCCAATGTCTACGCTCTATGGGCTCCCCTAATCCTTTGTGCGAGCGAGGCGTTGCGGGTTCCTGGCGTCTGTTGCTCGATGAGTGCCTTACGTACCTTCCTCATATTACTCTCCTCAAAGCTAGTTGCCCGCCGTTCCTTGGATCTCTTAAAGTACCTCACCTCTAAGACTTTGGGGTGCGGACAGAAAAATGCCAACGCCCACCTAACATCATGCTGGTGCCGGGCTAAAACTGGACTATGGTTGCTGCCATTTATGAGCAGGACCTTCCAGTCCATAACCTCCGCCTTCTGGACCCCATTCAGATTGAAGTCTGAGAATTGCCACGGTGCATTCCGTGTTCGCTTTCCGCAGGGAAAGCCCTGGAGTGGAAGGCCGGGTGATTGCCCCACCTGCGGATGGGAGCAGCTCATGTGCTCGCTGTTCATCCGTCTCTGGTTCCTACCTCGTCGGCCTTGACACCTATTATAGAGCGTGTCCGTCACAACCCTTTCTTATTGGCCAGTTGCTGGGGTTGTTACTTCCATCTTTGCTTTCCTCGGCCTTCCTCAGCGAGCGGTAATGCAATTTGATTTTACCTCTACTCGTTCACAGTGGGTGTCTCTCCGCTTCCTGCTCTCTGCAGTGGGATCCAGTCTTTTGAATAAGTCGGAGGCACACCCAGTGCTGTTGAGGGATTTCTTTGTATCTCACGCGGAGGTCCATAAGCGACTTATAGCTGGTCCTACACCGATGCGTTCAAAGACGAGAAAAGGGGTGGGAGCTGTTCAGCTTGTGTTTCCGGAACATCACTGGTATCCCCATACCCTTCCGCCCCCTATTTGTCGTGTTTTTTCAGCTAAACTAATAGCTTAAGCTCCATGGCGGTGAAACAGGATCAGTAACCGTTCGCCCGTGGGGGTAATTAAACCATCTTTTCTGATTCTCCGAGCGCTCTCCAGTCGTTGCTTGCCCGGTCAACCCGTACCCCGTTGGTCTGTGCCATTCAACAGCCCCTCTGCTACCAGCGCAGCACCACAACATTGAGTTCTGTTGCGGCTTCACCTTCCCATGTGGGTGTCCTGGCAACGACACGGTGCCGATGGGGAGCTCCAAACGGGCGCTGCACACAAGCGGTGTTCCGAGTGCCCGTTACCTTACCTTCACTGCGTCCGCGCCCATGGCCATTCCCTGCTACAGATTTCTCCATCTCTTGCGTCGGGGCTTCCTCTCAGGCTGGCAGTCATGTTGGGCGGACGGATGCTCGTGGCCGCCAAAACTCGCGAAATGTCAACCGTTTTGCCGGTGCGTCTTCATTCTTGTGAGGGAAGAGTCGCCTCCAGGAGGTGGTACTGGCTCGATTGCGTCTTGGTCATACAAATCTCGCCCATGGGTTTCTTATGTCGCGAGGGGTTCCCCCGTCCTGCCCATTTTGCTCCTCCAGTTGTC
The DNA here is from genome assembly GCA_015478945.1 of Trachelipus rathkii. NCBI lineage: Eukaryota > Metazoa > Arthropoda > Malacostraca > Isopoda > Trachelipodidae > Trachelipus > Trachelipus rathkii. The sequence goes on from JABUQX010065150.1 coordinate 15,681, forward strand.
CTCTCACTGTCGTTCATCTCTTTGTGGATTGCGTTGCCATCTCGACCCTTCGAAGCAAGTTCTTTCCTGACGTGCTAACTATCGCCTTCAGCACATCTTATCCGAATCATCTCATTTTCGTAGTGATCGCATTTTTTGCCTTCCTCTTGGACCTGAACATTTTGTATAAGATCTAACCATCTCAGCCATGTTCCTCTGTCGTTTGTAGGGGATTTCCCTGTCGTTAGTGCTAACACGTCTAGTCCCCATTCGTTTGTTGTGCTGTGGGGAAGATCCTCTGTCATCTCACTCCAAAAAAAAAAAAAAAAATTATTATTATTATTATTATTATTATTATTATTATTATATTATTATTATTAAGGGGAGGGTCCAATATGAGCTTCTGGCTGAACCTCATTTAGTCTCTACCCAAAAAACTTATATAAAATTCTTAATTTTCAGCTAATTTTGAAAGAAAAAAAAAACGCAACTTTTTCTGACCTTAAATCGTCTTTTTCTGGTGTTTTTCTTTGTCATTTCTTTTTTTCATGTTTTGAAAACCTCTTCATATTTTTTTTTATTCACCTCCTACAATTTTTTTTTGAAATGACTTCAAACTTGAACTATACGTAGATGGATCCATTACCTACAAAATGCACACTTTTTTTGTTTGATTTTTTGAACCCAGATCTCAGCAATGGTCAAAATTCAAAATTTACTTTTTTAGGTAAAATGAAAAATTGAGATAAATTTTTTTCTGGTCGGGCAAATAGGATGAAATTTTCTGTGGTTATGTATAAAGGCTCACTTGTCTCATTTCATTTTTGTATATGTGGTAGTTTTGGATTTGCTCTTGGAACAAATTTTCAACAACAAAATTTTTGGAAATTTAAAAAAAAAATTTTTTTGAGTATGCGAAAAAATCATGTAAGTAAAAAAGGTGTATCTCACCCGACTATATACGCCCTGAAAATTTGATGTTGATCGGATAAGTAGGGAAAACAATATCAATATTTCACTTTCAAAAAAAAAAAAAAAAAAAAAATTTTTTTGAAAAAATGAAATATCAAGATATTTTTTTCCCTACTTATTTATTTTTCCCAAACGAGTCAAAAACTTTAGTGATGTTTTGAAAATGGGAGGATATTGAGTGACCTGTGATTAAAACGTCGTTGAGAAAAACTGTGCAAGCTGTGCCTAATAGGTGAAAGAGAGCTAGTTTCATTGTACATGCAAAGATGGGAGGTGCGTTTGAAAGTTCAAAATTTAATCTAATGGTCAGAATTGTCCCTTTTGGGTGCAAAAAGCAATTATATTGTTGGGGGAAGGTGGAGTCATCTTCTAGTACCTGATATGCATAGAGGAGGTCAACAGTGGTAATGAGAGAGCTTTTGCCTAATGTGTTGAGGGGGTCGGTTGTACATGGAAGAGGGGCAGCAATCTATAATTCCAGCTTTCAATTTTGAGTCAAGAGGAATTCTTTTTGAGGATTACATGTAGAAGTGAGCTATATGGAGAGGAGAGTGGTTTTATGTAGCCTTTTTAAAGGGAGTTTGTGGTCCATTTATCTATCTATGTGTGTGAAGTATTTGTGTGGAAGTCGATATTGTGGGCGATGTAGTATTTTTGGGGCGTCAGGTTTTAGTTGGAGAGAATTTTTGTAAAGGGCAAATGGGATCTTCGTCATCCTCAAGCGTGATGACGTCTTTATATGAGAGTAGATGTTATAGTAATTGATCAAATAATTTTGGGTCTTGTAAAAGAGTGTCCTTTTTAGAAGTATCTTTTATAGAGGAAGTGAGAATTTCTTTATATGCAGACACGAGCTGTGTTCTGGGGAGGCTCTCACTAGAGGTAACAAGGTGTGTATGAACGGTCTTTATTAGATCATCTAAAACTATGGTGGGGTTTGTAGTGGAAATGAGGATGTTTTTTTGTGATATTTTGGGGAAGAGCTTAAATTAATAATGTTTATTAATATTTAGCCTTGCTTGCATGTGCTGAGGATACTGCCGGCGTCAAGATAATTATTTATGTGAGTGTTATTAGTTGACAAAACTAAGTTTTCTGAATGGGTTGTGTGAGCTGAAGAGAGAGATCATTAAGAGAAAGTGTTGTTTTAGATTGTGGGTGAATTTCCGTAGTGGAAGTAGTATAGTCTTGACATTCTGCTTCTTTTCCATGGCCTATCAAGCGGTCTGCTTAACCTATCGTTGCTTGAGAATAATGAATGAACCTCTTAATAAAATTACGTGGAAACTCTACAGAAGTATTGGATGTTGACAATCCGGTCCCTTGGGAGAAGAAAACGAAGAAGTCCCCAAAACAGAGAAATAAAGCCAGAGAGACCTTGACAAAGAATTTAAGACATGTGTAGTTATAACCAAGAATTCGGCGCATTGGTGAGGGAATCCAAACGATATATATATTTTAGACAAAGAAGATACTATCTGAAGATAATCCAATATGGGCGTAGGCAATTGAAGATCTTATTTTTGTTCAGAAAGAGTCTAACCATTTGATAGTGAATAAGGATTGAAGATATTATGTAGATAACCTTAGAATGATAATAATATTAATAGTGGTGCTGGTGATAGTAGTGAACCTCGATTAATTACCTAGAGTAACCCTCTCTCCTAAAATAGGGCTCTGCCTGTAGTGATGGTGACATTTGTAAAAAAAAAAAAAAAAAAAATTGTATGTTATTACCGAGTCTATAAGAAGGTTGTGAGAGAGAGTGAGATATCATCTGAAATATAAAGTGGAATGGGGTGTTTCTATCTGAGAGGTGAGGCTGTGGAGAGGAATTGCTTGTGAACCCACATCCATCAAGTTTGTGAGTCGGAAATTATATCTTTGTCATTATGAAAGATGAGATGAGAGGTATGCTGTTGTGGTTGAGAAGATGGAAGTGTGAGTGATGAGAGATTTTTGTGTGAGGAACGAGAATGAGTTAGTAATGGGTGAAAGTAAGGTGTATTAATAAAATTTTTGAGATCGAGAGGGATTGGAGTATTACTAAAGAGGTTTGCACCTAGAAGGCAATCTGATTGAAAAGAGCAGAGTGAATTTACTTGGAAATGCGATGTTGCAATTTATATTTTTAAATCGATAGTGCCTAGTTTCACTTGATGAAATAATGTGATTTTCTTGTGTCGAATATGGATTTGTTTCCTCTTCTGGAGTGTTTAAAGAAATGAAGTTTGTGTTCTGAAATTCTCTCTTTCGGAAATCACTCATTTCTTCTTTAATTTAATTGGTTTTGGTTTATTTCTTGGTTGTAGCATGGAGGTTGTCTTTGGCACCCCTTTATAATGTATGCGCGTTACCCAAAAAAATAAACAAAAATACCTAACTGAATTATTCATATAAATAACAACACTTTGCATGTAAAAATACTGTAAATAAATTAACCAAAAATGTTGACATGTGACTGCTTTTCAAATAAATAAATCTAACTAATATTTATTATTGAAGGTAATAAAGATTGATTAAAAAAACGATTAACTGGTAATATGCACATAAACATCCAACCAATATTTATTATTGAAGATAATAAAGACTGATTAGAAAAAATATTAAAATAAATATTTAAAAAACTTTCAATAATATTACCAATGAAAATATTAGCAAAATACTCTTTAAAATATTTTCAAAAATAAAATGAATTATTTTAAAACAAAATAGGACAAACACTTACGTCATCAACATTGCATGTAAATAAATCACCTGAAAAATTTATTATTAAAGAACTCTATTTAATAAAATAAACCACATTAACATTTTAACACATAACACATTAAAATAATACTCAGATTATTTTAACACCTTTAGAGAACCTTTAAAATATAAAATAATGCGATTTTAATACCAAACTATTTTACAAATAAAAATGCAGGTAACGCTTTGCGATATCAGGTAAAACTAATAACTTGCAAACGACATAGATCAAACGGTAAATTTAATTGCAGACGTTATTATAACAATATGTTGCCATATTTGTAAATAACAAAATACCACCAAACACATGTGCTCTCCAGGGAAATTCAGGACAAAGTCCCTCTCATTCTCCAAACATCATGTTTTGTACTCAAATACATACTCTTCGATACAAAAACCAACCAATGAAACAAACTTACATTCAGGAGACATGAAATGATCACACCTTTACTACTAAAACAGCAGGTACAAGTATACTATTAATTACAAGGGGAGGCGGAGCAAATCTGTCAACGTCTCATTCCTGAAAATAAAATCTCACCTCAAGCTTCAACTTTATAATACATATTGTGCAGCACACCTTTTTGTTCAATATAAATTAAATAAACTGACATAATTCTTTTGTTCTCAAAATGCATTATTTTATATATAGAACGACCCAATCCCAGCGACCATTGTCCATTTAGTCACCTCTTACGACACGCAGAACGTACGTTGTGGAAATTCTTTCTCCCATACTTCTTTCTCCCTTATTTTTTGGGTATTCCAGAAAAAAAAAATCCCTTTTTCTCTCTGCCCAAAGGCAAACGGTTGCGTGTACCCATCTTTGTGTAGTGTAAGTTTCAAGTCATTCAACAAAAATTGTAGGTGAACTCACAAATGTTGGGTACATGGTTTTTCTTACACAACAAACCTATAGTGACAGGAAAACTACTCGAAATAGACGTTTGAGATTTGGAAAGAGCTGCGCTTTGCTTTATATATGATGCAAATCGAATGAAAACCAAGAAAATTACGCCAATTTTAGTTTTGCGGCTGAGCCAGTCAGAGCTTGATGTCAAAATTAAAATCTCTTAAAAAATATTTAATATTTGTGATATTAAATTATAATGTTCCTGAGTTTTAATTGAGATAAAGTGGAAGACGAATTCAAGCTATGAAAATAATTTTAAAAGAGGAGAGACTTTATAGTACTTTTAAAAGTTAAAATGTGATTAATATTTTAATTAATGATGCAGAATTAATAAATCTAACTAAGTTGATTTTACTCATATATAAAAGATGTTATTTTTTTTTTGCATCAGTTTCAGTAGATTATTATTATTATTATTATTATTATTATTATTATTATTATTATTATTATTATTATTATTATTATTATTATTATTATTATTTATGATAATAACTATAATGGGAACACCAACAGGAAGTGCTTATTTCTAGAAAGAAAAATACTATTAGTAAATTATAAATTACTATTAATAAATTAATAAATTACTATTAGTTCCTGCCTGAGCACTTATTAAAATTATGGATTAATGATTTTTCATGATGATATGACTGACGTCATAGTTTAGAAATTTTTGAAACACTCTTTTTTTCTCTTTTAAATGACTTATTAATGTTTGTTGTATTTTGTATTTTCTTTTCAGTTAAAGTTCAAGCAGAAGGTGAAAACCCATTTAAGTGTTCCTATTGTGAGAAAAGTTTTAATCGTAAATATGGTTTAGAAAGACACATTCGAATCCACACAGGTGAAAAACCATTTAAGTGTTCTTACTGTGATAAAAGTTTTAGTGATAAAAGTCATTTAAGAGTTCACCTTCTAATCCACACGGGTGAAAAACCATTTAAGTGTTCTTACTGTGAGAAACGTTTTAATGATAGAGGTAATTTAGAAAGACACATTCGAACCCACACGGGTGAAAAACCATTTAAGTGCTCTTACTGTGATGAATGTTTTAATCTAAAAAGTAGTTTAGGAGTTCACCTTCGAAGCCACACGGGTGAAATACTATTTAAGTGTTCTTACTGTGAGAAAAGTTTTAATCGTAAACATGATTTAGAAAAACACATTCGAATCCACACGGGTGAAAAACCATTTAAATGTTCTTACTGTGAGAAAAGTTTTAATGATAAAAGTAATTTAGAAGTTCACATTCGAACCCACACGGGTGAAAAGCCATTTAAGTGTTCTTACTGTGATAAAAGTTTTACTGATAAAAGTAATTTAAGAGTCCACCTTCGAACCCACACAGGTAAAGCTTCAACTTCACAGAAAACATAAAAACATTTGAATCTTTATTAAAGATTAGTGTTAAAAATGAACATTGATTGTTACGACAATCCTGAAATTATTTTAAAAATATGAAATAATATAAATTTACTGTATTTAGAATTAAGTAATACTTTATATTAGTAGTCTGGTAGATAATTAATAGTAGATAGTAGGTGGCAGTAGTAGGCTTAGGAGACTGAAGCTTTAGTCTAGATATTTAAATGAAGGCCTAGATGTGTTAAATGGATGCGTTTATTGTATTAAGAGGTTTTGTTTTTCTATGCTTTGAAGCAGAAAAATTATTTCTAAAAAAGAAACTTCTTTAATTTTTATTATGTTTGTTTTTCAGTTATTTTGTACATGTTTCCATTTTGACTCTTTTAAATAGTTTAATTTTTTTAATTCATTTTAAATTTCACGGTGTTAATCAGCTAACCTTAAAATATTATTTTTCAAAATGCAAAGAGGAATTAATTTTTAAGATTTAGGTATGTTTATTTTTTATGCAATTTATTGAATTTATATTTTTTATATGGTACTTAGTTTATACCTAGACTTAAACTGAGAGTAATAAACGATTTGTACCGTTTTAGAGTTTCATTCTTCCTAATGATAAAGCTAATCCACAGCAACTTAATTTGGTTTTATTCTTTGTTGGAAAAAACACGGGGTTGGACCAAAAAAAAAAAAAAAAACTTTCTTTTGGTAATATCATTTCAGAATTATTACAAATAAATTAATAAATGGGTATAATTTACAATCTAAACATATATTTTGGTAATAGACAATATCTAATTCCCACTGCTGAATGAATATCATGACCTCATTGGTGAAACTTTTAAAGGTAAATGGTATTGTTATTGTTACATGTTATTGATGTTAATGACATAACAGGGATATCGTAAGTAAAGTAATTAAGTAGTAATATATTACTTAAACTTCGAAGAATGTCATCACCATGTTTTAAGGTTCTACGAAGTTAGTAAGTTAGCTCCCAATAGTTATGTAGCTGGAAGCTAGGCAGGGTTGCACTGGATACCTCCCTGAGCAGTTGCCCACCTACCCACCAGGGTTTGGGTTTTTTAGGGTAAAAACCTGAGTAAAAGGAGGAGATTGGAAGAGAAGAATATACAGTATATTTATATCAGTAGCTTTATAAAAAGAATGCGTAAGGTACACTAGAAAGCAGGGTTGTAGAGTCGGTCCAAAGTTTCCGACTCTGCCCTCTTAAAAATTTCTAACTTCAACCTTTTGAAAATTACCGACTCCGACTCCACCGTCTGGAAAAAAAATAAAAAAATAAAAATATATATATATATATATATATATATATAATATATATATATATATATAATTATATATATATATATTATATATATATATATATATTATTATATTATTATATATATATCATGTAATTATATGACGCGTTAATTAATATATATATATATATATATATATATATATATACGGAAGGGCTATTTGATTCTCATAGTGGTGTTATGTTCTCGTTAACTTGGGCAATGTACGAGCATAGCTTGGGGTGAGAACCAATGCAATTGATCGGGTCTTTTGTGTACGCCTCCGACCCAGACGTGTATGTGCTTGTTATCGCTTCGTGCATTAGATCTTACCACAATGCACTTTCTTTCAACCTTCTTTCTTTCCCTCATTTTTCATAAATTTCCCGTCTTTTCACACCTTACAGACATCCTTACTACTCATATCCCGTGTGTGAGTGATGAAGAATTGCCAAATCGTATGTTCTGGCGTGGTGTAGGGCCGACCTAGGGACGGTGATGTTGGGTTGGCTTGCTACTAGCATCTATTCTTGCCAGATGCTAATGCGGCCTCGGAGAAGGTTAGTGATCGCGTAAACGGCATCTATCTTTCGGCGAAACTGTATGAATCGTATGGGTACATGGAATGTCGAGGAATAAATGTTTGAGGAGAGAGGTATGGATGTATTTAGAAGGGAAATTTTGTTTGTCGTTGTGCTAACAAAGATGAACAGGAATGAAAAAATTGATGTGGTGTGGTGTGAAATGTGTGTGTGCTTGTGTGGAAATGATTGAGAGAGGAAGAGAAGGAGTTGCAATTTTTGATGAGTGGACCTGTGGTACGAAGCTATGGTAGACTTTGCGTGTGTGAGTCCTAGAATTCTAATGGTTAAATTTAAGTTTTGAAAAGGTCAAGGTATGTGTGGTTTGTGATTTGGTCCATCTGAGGGAAACGTTGAAGAGAGTCCGATTTTTTGGGATGATGTTCTAGATGGGGTGAGTAGGAGCTTCAGATTGATAGTTTTTGGGGGACTGAATGGTTGGATAGGTGATCCAAAAAGGGATCGTATAACAGGTGGTTTTTGGGTGTCGTCGGAGGAAAATGAGAATGGTAGGAAGGTGATTGAATTTTGTGAAGAGAGAGTATGTGTGTAAGTAATATTTCTTTAAACACACAAGAGTATCCATAAGTTACTAGAGTTGGTGTAGTAGAGATGGTATCGAGTGAAAAGTATGATTGATTTAGTTGTTGGTGAAGAAGGAGATGTTGAAGTATGGTTGTTGGATTGTAACTCAGTTTAGGGGTTTAGGAATGGGATTATCGGATCAATTTGTTGTTGTTTAATGTAAAATTAAGTTAGTGGGGGCTTGGTGGAGAGGAAGGTGTTACGAAAGGAAGTAGGTAAATAAATAAATAAGAGTGGAGAAGTAAGTGAACAAGGTCATAAGGATAAGTATGTAAGAGCGCTCGCTAGTAAAAACGGTTGAATGTGAACAAGTTGATACTGACAAATCTGGGCATGAAGGAGAAAATTGTTATAGTTGCAAAAGGAAGTATTTTTGGGATGACAGGTTATTAGTAAGGAGGAAGTAATGGGTAATGAGAAAGTTGAAGAATGGGTAAATCTGCAGTATAGATGAAAATTACTGTGAATGAATCAAGAAAGGAGCGAGATGGTGATTGGATTGGATTTGGAGTTGTGTAATAAGGTTTTTATAGGGGTATAGTTCAAAGGGATTCGGAGGAGAGCGGTATAGTACCCTTATATAAAGGGTAAGGGGATAAGGGGAACTGTAGAAATTATAGGGGAAATAAGTTTTTATTGAGTGTTGTAAGGGAAGATTATTGTGGTATTTTGGTCGAAAGAGTGCGTCGAGTGACTGAAGGACTGATTGTGAAGAACAAGGTGTGCGTTTAGGAGTGGTAGAGGATGTGTGGATCAAATCTTTTACATTGAAACAAATGATTGAGAAAATGAGGGAGAGAAGAATAAATTGTATTTGGTTTTAATGGTTTTGCAACAGACGTGATAGAGTTATGGGAAGGTTTATGGCAGTGAGTTCAGTGATCATATCGGTGTTGGTCGGTAGGCTCTGAATGGAAGTCAAAGTATTATGACGATATAGTGAAGCGGTGGTGTAAGAATCAAATCGGTGTAATGTGATTGGTTGTAGGATTTACCAGGCGGAGTCCGACAGGGTTGTGGTTTATTGCTTCCTTGGTTTATTCAATTTGTATATGGATGGGGGGTATTAAAAGAATTGAGGTGGGGATGGCAGGAAATGTGTTGAATGGAGATGAGTGGAGGGTGCCCTACCTATTATATGCGGATGCTTTGGTTCTGTGGGCGAACTGAGAGAGTTTGAAGAGGATTGGTAGAGAGATTGGCAGGGTGTGTAAAAAGGAGGGGCTTAAAGTAAACGTGGATAAGAGTAAGGTTATGGTTGTGAGTGAGGACACTCCTCAGTGTAGTTATGTTAGATGGTGAGCACCTGGAACAGGTAGAAAGTTTTAAATATTTAGGAATTATGTTGGATGAGAAGGAACGGACGATGCAGAGTGTAGTAGGAAAGTTTTGTGAATGGCTGGAAGGTGCTGGTGGCAATTAAAATCGGCTGGTGAATGTAAAGGGACTAAGTCATTAATGTGCTAGGGTTTTACATGAGGTATGTTGTTACTTGTGTGTTATTGTATAGTATGAGACTATGGTCTGGAATAAGAAGTATGATCTAAAGTTCATGTGTTCAGATGGACAATCTTAGGGGTACGTTAGGTGTGAGAAGAATTGATAAAGAGAGGAATGAACGTATTAGAGAGTGGTGTGGTGTGAAGAAAGGGGTAATGAGGAGAATAAATGAAAGTATGTTGAGTGGTTTGGTCATATGAAAGGAATGAATGATTGTCGTTGGTTTAAGGCGATGTATAGTGGGCGAGTGTGTTGGAAAACCGAACCGTGGGGAGACGAAGAAAAAGTGGTATTGAGTCAGTAAAGAATGTTTGAAGGAGAGAAATCTGAGTTTGGGAAAGAAGGCGAGAAGAAAGGTGTATTACAGGAGTGAATAGCGGGGGATTGTGAGGGGGTATGGTTGTGGCCCACCTGGGCCAAGGGGATGACCCTTACATTGACGATCTACATAGTGAGTGTGGGTCCATCGCTGTCCCATGAAGCTTTAGGGTGGATTTTCTGACTGGCGATGGGTTCCCACTAATTAATGGTACTGAGGGGGTGCGGTAAGGCTGGGCTTTCTTTCGACTTGTGTCAATGTTCTTCTACTGCTTTTCTTTTCGGATGCAGTCGCGCCCTTACTCCCATTCTTGGGAAATATAGGAAGATGAAGAAGAAGATATATATATATATATATATATATATATATATTATAATTATATATATTATATATATATTATATATATTATTATATATATATATATAATATATATATATATATATAATATAGTTTATAATATTTAATAATTACTTCATCCTGAGGGCGCAGGCATGTAACTAGAAACTATACATCTACAGGAAATTATAAAGTTTTATTTCAGCAGTAATTTCAATCGACAAACTTAAAAAAAATTTTTATTTTTATTCTTTTTATTTATTATAACACCTTTTAATATTTGTATAATCTTAGACCTGGCATGTGAACGCTGTGATTGACCTTGAATCCTGCATTAGTTTTCGAGAGCAAAAGTTGCCAAATACATTTTTTTTGGTGGTTCAAATTGTTTTTTTCTTTTTATATCTTTTTAGGGGTTTTAGCCGACGGAGGGACAGAGGGGGGACAAAGTCCCCCGTCTAGGACGAGAAAACCCGACTCTTTCCATCTTTAATTTTTACCCGTCGGGTATTCTCTTTAGTTATAAAAGAAAAAAATTCAACATTTGGCAACTTTTGCGTGCTCCCTCCGACTACTTCAGCTTCTTCGTATTCTCAAAAAACTGTAATTTTTAGAACAATTTTTAAAAAATTTTATTTTTTAAAGCGTTATTTTTTTTTATTTTTTTTTTTAATTTCGGGGGTAAAAAATGTCTCCGGATTATAATGATATTTTATTTTCGTGTAGTGTTATAGTTTTTTTTAGTTACATGCCTGGCCTTTTCGGGATGCTGACCATATATATAGTATAAATATATATATATATATATAATATATATATATATAATATATATTATATATATATATATAATATATATATTAATATAGTATATATATATATATATAATATATATATATATATAATATATATATATATATATTATATATATATATTGTCCAATAAGTCCGTCTTGTACCGGTCCGCGGCCCACTTAACGATATGTGGTTCTCTTCTGAGGTCGTTATTCTTAGGGTTGGAACTTCCGCAGGTCGTTATGGCTTTGTTTCTTCTGGCGGACTTCTGTCTTCCTGAATTCCCGTCAAGACGTTTGAGCCGTTGTACAGAGGCTTCCTTACTTTCTTCTTAAGTTTCCTCCTGGGTCTTCTATTGGTCCTCAAGAATAGGCAGAGTCTTCTTTAAGGTTCTTGTTATCCTTCTACTCTTGCAGTCTTCTCAGTAAATCCAAAGTTGTACCAGGAAGGTTTGCAGAAATGAAATAAGAATAACTAACCTTAACCTTTTAATCCTCACTAATCTTGAGTAGTTCACGTCAAAGAGTCCAGATATAAAGAGCGGCAAACAAGGAATGAACCCTTATATGTATAAAGCTCGCTCTTTTATATCATTCATTCTTAAAACGCTTACTTGTATATTGCTATAAATATTTTTACAATTTTTCTTAAAATTATTCAAAATAAACTTACAATATTAAATATTATAGCAAAAACTCTTAAAATTATTCTAAATAATTTTACAACCTAAAAAGTATTGAATTGATGATAAAATTACTCCATTCTTATAAAGAATGGTAAAAATACTAAATTAATTACGAAAAGAAGATCCTCACTAAAAATATGTCTAAAAGCATTCCTAGTGGTGAAAATGCAGCTTAACCTTTTTCATATCTAAATATTACATGATATATATATTATAATAAATAATTTATTTATATATATAATAAATAAATATATTATATATATATATATAAATTATATAGATATATAAATATATATATTATATATATATTATATTATATATATATATATATATATATAATATTAATATATATATATATAATATTAGTGATGGGACGATATGAAATTTTGACGATGACGATATGATTATAATTGAAAAAGTATATTTTAAAATCTTTTCTCTCTCTCTCTCTCTCTCTCTCTAATATATATATATATATTATAATATATTATATAGTATATATATATATATATATATATATATATATTATATAATATATATATATATATATATATATATATATATATATTATATAATTATATATATATATATATATATATGCATGGCTGTAGAACAGGGGGGTCAGAGGGTTCAACCCCTTTGAAATTATTTAAGCGATCAATTTTTGATCTAGAAATATATTATAATTATTAATAATAATAATTAACGCCTCGTGGCGTAGGAGGTTGACTCGCCGCTCTCATGCGAGAGAACGCTGGTTCATCTCCGCGTAACAGCTGGAGTTTTATCTTGTCCTGGGCAAGTATTAAAACGAATGCGAACACGTGCTGGTTTTGGGATAGCCACCCTGTGAAGTTTGATTCCTGTATACCCCGTGTTACCTCCGAAAAGGGGATACAAGCACTTTTTTTTTTTTTTTTTTTTTTTTTTTTTTTTTTTTTTTTTTTACAGTTATGACACCTCACGGGCAAGCCCTATTCAAGAGGGGGTGTTAATCAACAAAAAATCAACTAACGCAGATGAAGCACAGACGCGGGCTTTAAGTGAGGGAAGATTAAATTGAGTGGAATTACTGTATATGTATATAGATCCGCAAACAGAGTTGGCATGAAATTAGGAGGCACGCCAGCGAACTAGTCTTAGAGTTGCTAATTCAAACAAAATTATGTGCGACACGCACCCTTTGTGCTACGAGGGCGTTTTAAGGTGCGTGGCCGCGAGGTGGAAAGTTCCTCGAGCCACTTTGCCGCTACGGTAGCCTCTAGAAAGAGATAAAGCACCAACATCGCGCGCAAAGATAGAGGGTCAAGTGAAATAGAAAGTATTGGACAGTTTATAAGTCTTTTTTGCCTTTGACTCGACCTTATCCAAAAGCCGGGTGAAACCTGAGCCCCCCATCCAGATATGAGAGCAGTACTCCATACAATGGCGGATGAGACCCTTGTATAACTGGAGTAACTGTGAAGCAGGAAAAAAAGTCTCGAAGTCTAAACAGAACTCCGTTTCTTTGAGGCCGCTTAGCAACCATTTTTTGATGTGAGGTTTCCAAGACATTTTTTTGTTTTATGTTAAGGCCAAGGATGTTTATATTGTCAAAAGGAAAGACGAGAGAACCGTCGAAAGAGATAGGAAAGTTAGAAGGTGTCTTAGAGAGGGAGATTTGTAGAAGTTGGGTTTTTAAAGAATTAAATTTCAACAAGGTTGAGACGACCCACCCGGAAATTCTATCCAGATCCAGCGAGATAGAATCGGAAAGATTTAAGACGAGAGGAATTCTAGAAGTAAAAGAAGGAGCAGAATTGAAATGATTCAAGAATGAAGGGTCGAGTCATCGGCATATGAGTGGATAGAGTTAGATGTGCAGACGAGAAGATCATTAATGAAAAGCAAGAACAAAGTAGGAGATAAGAACAGAACCCTGAGAAAACACGACTATTGACAGAAAAAGAAGAAGAAGTCGCCCCATCAACAGCCGGCATTGAGCGATTTGAAAGAAAGCTAGACATAAGTAAGCCAAAGAGCAAGGAGGAAAATCCAAAGGAGGGAGTTGGAGAGCAGCACGCGTGTCCTCCATAGATATCCGGTCAATCTTTGGATATGTCAAGCGCCCACACGCAGTCTCCGCGTAATCCTAATGGTGAAACCATATAAATCTGTTAAATGGGGAAGTATTCACCAGTAGACCTCAAGCGCCGAAAGCCGTACTGGCGATCGGAAAGAAGGAAATGAGATTCCAGATGGTCTAAGAAATGATAGTTGAGAAGGGTTTCAAAGATTCTCTAGATGAATACAGGTTAGAGCTTAGGGGCCGGGGGGGGGGGGAAAAATTAAAAGTTAGAAGGATCAGAGTGGCTTCCTTTTTCGGAATAGGTTGGACAATGAGCGCTTCCAACACTGAGGGAAAGTGCTAGTATTGAGGCATAAAGAATATAGTTGAAGGAAATAATAATAATAGTTAATCAATGAAAAGTACTTATTAATGGAAATGAGGAGACATGTTTGTGGTCCTTAACGATTTCTTAGGTCAAGTGGCTGTTCCTCATATTTGTATAAAATATTTAGACCAGGGACTTAAATTTAAGGTTTCCAAGTTTGCAGATGATAAGAAAGGAATAATGATAGATGTATAAAGATTTAAAAGATAAGGAGGGAGCCGTAATCGTTGATGGGATGAGCAGGTTCACCCCTTCAACTAAATCTTTCTCTCCTCATAATTCATAGTTCGATCGGGCTTAATCTCTGGCCATTCAAGCTAGAGACAGTGCATATCGGGAGTGGAAAAATTCTCGTTCTCCTATCACTTGCTAATTTTCATTCAGCTAGAATTAGTTGCAGGGATACTCTTCGACGAGCAAACTGGGCTTTCATCAAACGAAAGTGCGTAACCTCCTTGGTTCTCCTACTGACAAATATTTCTGGCTTCTTGCTGTAAATCTGCCTTTCCTTCTCTTATTCGATCTGATGATTCTGTTGCTAATTCTCCATTGGCTAATCTTTTTGGCCTCCTATTTTCCTTTAACTCAACCCTGAACGATTCTGGCATTCCTCTTCCCACTCCTCCTCTCAGGTGTCCTATGCCTTTGCTTGTGATTACATTTGATCGGGTGCATGGGGCCCCTGAAAATTTATGAACGTTAGGAAGGCGGGTGGCCCGGATGGATTCCTCCCCGAGTTTTGAGGAAGTGTGCTTCCGTGCTATCCCCGCCCCTCGATCAATTATACTCTCTATGTCTCAATACTAGCACTTTCCCTCAGTGTTGGAAGCACGCACATGTCAAACCTATTCCGAAGAAAGGAAGCCGCTCTGATAATTCTAACTATCGCCCTATAGCTCTCACTTGTATTCTATCCAGATCTTTTTGAAACCTTCTCAACTCTCATTCTTAGATCTGTGGAAGCCTTTGTCCATTCTCCCCGATGTTTCGGCCCCCCAAGGGTTTGAAAAAAGGGTGCCACTGCTTTTGTGCGCTCGAGGGTCTACTGGCGATATACTTAACTCTATCTAACCCATAATATGGTTTTGATTTGTTCGCGGCTCTGGCGTTAGACTTGATCGGAGAGTACTTGCGTGGGTGGCGCTTTGACATATCAAAGCTTTGAACGAGTATGGCACGCGTCGCACTGCTCTCCAGCTCCCCTCCTTTGGGCTTCCTCTTTCTTGCTTATTTTATGTCAACTTTCTTCAAAATCGCTCAGATATCGGCTTTGTTGATGAAGCCCTTCTTTTTTGCTGTTCATCAGGTGTGTTCCTCAGGATTCTGTCTATCTAACTTTATTCCTACTTTTCATATATGATCTTCTCATCTGCACCTCTAACTCTATCCACTGATATGTCGATGACTTGCCCTTCATTCTTCAACTCATATTAATTCTGCTTCCTCTTTTTACTTCTAGAATTGCCTTCGTCTTAATCTTTCTGATCTTTCTCGCTGATCTGGATAGAATTTTCGGGTGGGGTGAAATAACTTCGTGAAATTCAATTCTTTAAAACCCAACGCTACAAATCTCCCTCTGCCAACACCTAACTTTTCATCTCTTTCGACGGTTGCGCTGTCCTCTTCCTGTTGACAAATAAACATTCTTGGCCTTAACATAAACCATAAAGTCTTGGAACCTCACATCACAACGGTAGCTAGGGCGGCCTCAAAAAACTGGAAGTTCTTTTAGACTGCGAGAACTTTTTTTTCCTCTTCTCAGTTGCTCGAGCTATACAAGGGTCTCATCCGCCATGTATGGAGTACTGCTCTCTATCTGGGGGAGGGGGGCTTCTGGTTTCACCCGGCTTTTGGACAGGGTCGAGTCAATACCTAAAGGCTAAACTGTTTCTGTACTTTCCAGTTAGCTTTGACCCTCTATTTTGAGGCGCGATGTTGGCGCTTTAAAATTTATTCTATATGGTACCGCGCGGCAGGTTCCCGAGGGAATTTGGGTCACTCGCGTACCACCACCTTAAGACGCCTCGTCGCACAAGGGGTGCTGTGTCTGCGCGAGTTCTGTGTTGACATTGGTAACTCGCTAGTTCGCTGTGGTGTTTCCTTCTTTCCTACAATATCTGTTCTGTGGAATTTTTCTTCCATCTTCTGTTTTTCCATGCTGATAATTAATCTCCTCACACTTTAAATCCTTCGTCTGTGCTCATATGCCTAATTTGCGCTGAGGGTGAACTTGTGTGCGTACTACACCCCTCCTTGAATAGGGCTCTGCTTGTGAGTGTTGGTAACAACTGTAAGAAAAAAAATCCTTGCTGGCAGATATGTAGCAATGAACTGAATATCCTACTCACCCCATTCAAACATCATTCAGATTATCCAGAAAATCGCACTCTCTTCAACATTACCTCAGATGGACCATATGTCCGCAACGACACAAATTTTGACCTTTTCAACTTAAATTTAGCCTTTAGAATTCTAGTACACACACAAAATCTACCATAGCTCTCTACCACAAGTTGCTCATCAGAATTGCAAATCCTTCTATCCCCCTCTCATTCCTTTCCACATCCAACCAAACACATTTCACATCAACCCTCATTTTTCACGTTCCTTTTTCATCTTTGTTTTCAGTTACAGCGAGCAAATCAAATTTGCCCTTTTCTAAACACATCCATCACCGGCAGGATCGGCCATTTTTTCTGGTATCGGTATTGGTTAATATGGCGATACTTCTTATTTTTGGGTGAAGAATTATGAGACACTTTTAGATTCAATTAATCTAGTTTCGATATATAAAAAGGTTCTAATAAGGATTCCTTAAGCTAGCTGAAACCCACAAAGAATGACATGCGAAATTAGATTGACATATCATTACTTTCGCAAGGATCAACCAAGGAACTCATCGATACAATGAAGAGACAGTCATCAAGGAGCAAAGATAATTCAAATTTGCATCTGTTACATGATGCGTAGTGAGGTCTCTACCGAAAATGGAGATACTGCTACAGAAGAGAAATCATTTCATGTGGTTGGCGAAAAAAGGGCAAGGTTTCCATTATATGCAGTCCTTGCAGTTTCAGTAACGAACGAAAAGAAGTTAATGACTCATTGGACGGGCAACAGTCACTATCTTTTTTCCTTTAGCGAACGCAATAAGAAATGAGAAATAAAACATTACTAAACGTGGATAGTAACGTGTAAGAAATAAACATTTTGAGCATTGAAGAGGAGTGTTTAGGAAATTTAAAAAAAAAAAGGTTTTATTGTTACCGAAATCGAATCTAATACAATTTAAATCTGATAAGAAAATATTTTTTAAACTCGTAAATAATGTAACGGTTAACGGATGTAGGAGAAAATTTTAACTCGTTAACGTTTAATTCACAAATGTACTCGTTAATAGTCCGTTTCTTTTCGAATTTAACGAAAGCGTTAAAAGTTCAACGAAAATTAACGAGTTAATTAAGGGATTAACGATTTAACGCGTTAATGCCCACTTTTGTATATATACTATATTATATATATATATTATATATATATAATATATATATATATATATTATATATATATATATAATATATTAATATTGTTATATATATATTGTTATATATGTATAAATATTTTATATATATATATATATATATATTATATATATATATATATGATATATATATATCTATATATTATATATAGGTTGTTTATGTAGCTATGTGAGGATTAAAGTAGCTTTGTTTAAACCTATAAACTTTTAAATAATATAATATATATATATATATATTATATATATATATATAAAATATATATTGTATATGACTAACAATATTTTCTACACGTATATATTATATATATATATATATATATATATATATATATATATATTACACAACACATATATATTTTATATACTATATATATATATATATATATATATATATATATATATATATATATGATATTTATAGGAGTTTTGTATGTTTTTTTTTTATATATACTTTTATATATATTTATATAGCCCCCCTATTTATATATTATTAGTTGGTTATGTAGCTAATGCCAGAAGGCATACATAGTTATCATAATTAAATGTATTAAACTATGGCATTACGTAGCTATTGTATTAAAACTATAAACTTTTAATATACAAAAATGGTATCAAAAAATTCTTTGAAGTTTTTTTTAGCGATTGTCATACATTTTAAATGTATATCTTCAATAAAAATATAAAAAATAACGCTACTAAAAACATCACTTTTAGCTTTTTTTCGTTCGTGTGGGGATGAAGAATAAATGTCGAAATGTGTTTCACTTATCGATGTATCGATAAGTTGAAACACATTTCGACATTTATTCTTCATCCAAACGAACGAAATAAAGCCTAAAAATGATTGTTTTAAATAGCGTTATTTTTATATTTTAGTGAAGATATACATTTAAAATGTAATATAAACTTTAAAAAAAATTTCAAAAAATTTTCTTTTGATACGTTTTTTATATATTAAAGTTTATGTTTTAATACAATAGCTAAGTAATGCCATAGTCTTTATACTTAATATGATACTATGGTATGGCCTTCTCACATTAGCTAATAAACCTTTATAGGTATATATATATATATATATATATTATATATATTATATATATATATATAGTATATATATATAATACTATATAATATTAGTATATATATATATAATATATATATATATATTATATTATATATATATATATTATATATATATATGTGTGTGTATTATATATTTATATATACTATATAGAATATATATTATATATTTATATATATATTATATATATATATATAATATATATTATATATATATATATATATATATATTCTTATATATATATATATATATATAATTAAGTTTTAATTAGTTTTTTAATAGCAATAGCTACGTAATGGCCTTCTCACATTAGCTAATAACAACTATATAATATATATTATATATATTATATATATATATATATATATATATATATATATATATATATATATATATAATATATATATATATATAACTATCTAGTATATAATTATATATATATATAATAAAATATATATTTATATATATTTATATAATATTATTATATAATATATAATATATATATGACACATGGGGCATTACCGTTAAAGCGTTAATCCGTTAATTAACTCGTTAATTTTTTCGTTAACTTTTAACGCTTTCGTTAATTTCGAAAAGAAGTAACGGACTATTAACGAGTTACATTTGTGAATTAACGTTATTGAGTTAAAATTTTCTCCTACATCCGTTAACCGATTACATTAATTTACGAGTTTATAAAATATTTTCTTATCAGATTTTAAATTGTATTAGATTCGATTTCGATAACAGATAAACCTTTTTTTTTTTTAATTTCCTACTCCTCTCAATGGCTCAAAATGTGTTTATTCTTACACGGTTACTATCACGTTTAGTAATGTTTTATTCTCATTTCTTATTGGTTCGCTGAACAAAAAAGTTAATGAGTCATTAACTTCTTTCGTTCGTTACTTGAACTTGCAAGGACTGATAATAATGGAAACCTTGGCCCTTTTTTCTGCCACCACATGAAATGATTCTCTTCTGTAGGCAGCATCTCCATGTTTCGGTAGAGCCTCATCTCCTCTTTTACAGATTGCAAATTTGAATTATCTTTGCTCCTTGATGACTGTCTCTTCAGTTTTATCGATGAGGTTCCTTGGTGTGATTCCTTTGAAAGTGAATGATATGTCAATGTAATTTCGGCGATGTCATTCTTGTGGGGTTTCAGCTAGCTTAAGGAATTCCTTATTAGAACCTTTTATTATTACTAGATTTATTATTGAATCTAAAAGTTTCTCATAATTCTTCACCCAAAAAGTAAGAAGTATCGGCCATATTAACCAATACCGATACCAGAAAAAATGGCCGATCCTGCCGGTGATGGATGTGCTTTAGAAAAGGGCAATTCTGATTTGCTTCGCTGGTAACTGGAAAAAAAAACAAAAAGGAAAAAAAGGAAAAAAAAAGGGGGGGAAAAAAAAAACGTGAAAATGGAGTGGTGTGAATGTGAAATGTGTTTGTGTTGGTGGGAAGAATGAGAGGGGGATAGAAGGTTGCAATTCTGATGAGCAACTTGTGGTAGAGAGCTATGGTAGATTTTGTGTATGTGGGTACTAGTATTCTAAAGGCTAAATTTAAGTTTGAAAAGGTAAATTGTGTGGTTGCGACATATGGTCCATCTGAGGTAATGTTGAAGGAGTGCGATTTTCTGGGATAATCTGGTAATGATGTTTTGGATGGGGAGAGTAGGAGATTCAGTTCATTTGCTACATATCTGCCCAAGCCAAGGTTTTTTTTTACAGTTGTTACAACACTCACAAGCATGAGCCCTATTCAAGGAGGGGGTGTAGTACGCAACCAATCACCCTCTAGCGCAAATTAGGCATATGAGCACAGACGAGGATTTAAAAGTGAGGAGATTAAATCAGCAGAAACAGAGATGGAAGAGATTCCAAGAACAGAGATGGTGGGAAAGAAGGACACCACAGCGAACTAGCCTGGAGTTACAATGTCAACACAAAACTCGGCGCAGATGCAGCACCCCTTGTGCTACGAGGGCGTCGTAAAGGTGGTGGTACGCGAGTGACAAATTCCCTCGGAACCTGCCGCGCGGTTCTATAGAATAAGATTAAAGCGCCAAACATCGCGCTCAAAGATAGAGGGGTCAAGTGAAACTGGAGTAAGAACAGTTTAATAAGCTTTAGTCATTTTGACTCGAACTGTCAAAGCCGGGTGAACCAGAGCCCCCTCCAGATATGAGAGCAGTCTCCATGATACATGGGCGGATGAGACCATTGTCTAGCTGGAGCAACGAGAAGAGGAAAAAAAAAAGATCTCGCAGTCTAAAACAGAACTTCCAGTTTTTTTGAGGCCGCCCTAGCTACCGTTGTGATGTGAGGTTTCCAAGACATTTTATGGTTTATGTTAAGGCCAAGGATGTTTATATTGTCAACAGGAGAGACGAGCGAACCGTCGAAAGAGATGGAAAAGTTAGGTGTTTTGGAGAGGGAGATTTGTAGAAGTTGGGGTTTTTAAAGAATTGAATTTCACAAAGTTGAGACGACCCCATCCGGAAATTCTATCCAGATCAGCGAGAATAGAATCAGAAGATTAAGACGAGAGGCAATTCTAGAAGTAAAAGCGGGAGCAGAATTGATATGAGTTGAAGAATGAAGGGTCAAGTCATCGGCATATCAGTGGATAGAGTTAGAGGTGCAGATGAGAAGATCATTAATGAAAAGTAGGAATAAAGTAGGATTAGACAGAATCCTGAGGAACACCACTATTGACAGAAAAAGAAGTGGCTTCATCAACAACAGCCGATATTGAGCGATTTGAAAGAAAGCTTGACATAAATAAGCAAAGAGAAGGAGGAAGCCCAAAGGAGGGGAGCTTGGAGAGCAGTCACGCGTGCCATACTCGTTCAAATGCTTTGGATATGTCAAGCGCCACCACGCAAGTCTCTCCGTAGTTCCTAAGAGCGTAAAACCATAAATGGGTTAGATAGTTAAGTATATCGCCAGTAGACCTCGAGCGCCGAAAGCAGTTGGGCCTACTGGCGATCGGAATGAGCTTCCAGATGATCTAAGAAGTGAGAGTTGAGAAGGGTTTCAAAGATCTTGGATAGAATACAAGTGAGAGCTATAGGGCGATAGTTAGAATTATCAGAGCGGCTTCCTTTCTTCGGAATAGGTTTGACATGTGCGTGCTTCCAACACTGAGGGAAAGTGCTAGTATTGAGACATAGAGAGTATAATTGATCGAGGGGCGGGGATAGCACGAAGCACACTCCCTCAAAACTGGGATGCCATCCGGGCCCCCGCCTTCCTAACGTTCATAAATTTCAGGGCCCATGCACCCGATCATGTTAAAATGCCAAGCAAAGGCATAGGATCACCTGAAGAGGAGGACGTGGGAAGGAGGGAATGCAGAATCGTTCAGGGTTGAGTTAAAGGAAAATAGGAGGCCAAAAAGATTAGCCAATGGAGAATTAGCAACAGAATCATCAGATCGAATAAGAGAAGGAAAGGCAGATTTACAGCAAGATAGTCCAGAAATATTTGTCAGCTAGGAAGAACCAGGAGGTTACGCACTTTCGTTTGATGAAAGCCCAGTTTGCTCGTCGAAGAGTATCCTGCAACGATTCTCGCTGAATGAAAATTAGCAAGGATAGGAAACGAGAATTTTTCACTCCGATATGCACTGTCTCTAGCTTGAATGGCCAGAGAATAAGCAGAAAAAAAAAAAAATTAAGGGGGGGGGGGGGGGGGGGGGGGGGGGGGGGGGGGGGGGGGGGGGGGGGGGGGGTGAGGAGAGAAAGAATTTCGAAGAAGGAATGACCTGCTCATCCCATCAACGATTACGGCTCCTCCTTATCTTTTAAATCTTTATACATCTATCTTTATTCCTTTCTTGTCTCTGCAAACTTGGACACGCTTAAATTTTAAGTCCTGTCTAAAATTTTTATCACAGTATGAGGAACAGCACTTGACCTCGAATCGTTAAGGACCACAACATGTCTCCTCATTTCCATTAATAAGTACTTTTTCATTGATATAACTATTATTATTTTTTCCTTCAACTAATATTCTTTATGCTCATACTAGCACTTTCCTCAGTGTTGGAAGCGCGCTCATATGTCCAAGCTTATTCCGAAAAAAGGAAGCCACTCTGATCCTTTTACTATCGCCCTATAAGCTCTAACTTGTATTCTTCTAAGATCTTTGAAACCCTTCTCAACTATCATTTCTTAGATCATCTGGGAACATCATTTCTTCTTTCCGATCGCCATACGGCTTTCGCGTTGAGGTCTACTGGGTGATATACTTCCCTATTTTAACAGATTTATGTGTTTTTCCACCATTAGGAATTACGGGGAGACTTGCGTGATGGCGCGTTGACATACCCAAAGCATTTGACCGGGTATGGCACGGCGTCGTGCTCTCCAAGCTCCCCTCGCTTTGGATTTCCTCCTTCCTCTTGCTTACTTATGTCTAAGCTTTCTTTCAAATCGCTTCATGTCGGCTGTTGTTGATGGGGCGACTTCTTCTCTTTTTCTGTCAATAGTGGTTTCCTCAGGGTTCTGTTTATCTCCTACTTTGTTCTTGCTTTTCATTAATGATCTTCTCGTCTGCAAATCTAACTTAACCACCCTAAAACCCCTCACTCCCCCCTTCCATTCTCAATTCATTTCTCTTCTCTTCCTTCTTTTTTACTTCTAGAATTGCTCTCGTCTTAAATCTTTCCGATTCCATTTCGCTGATCTGGATAGAATTTCCGGGTGGGTCGTCTCAACTGTGGAAAATAATTTTTTAAAAACCACATTCTACAATCTGCCCTCTTCTAAGAACACCTTCTAAGCTTTCTATCCTATTCGAGCGTTTCTCTCGTTTCCTGTTGACAATATAAGCAGTCCTTGGCCTTACATAACAAAACAGATGTCCTTGAAACCTTCACATAAAAATGGTGCTAAGCGGCTCAGAAACTGGGAGTTCTGTTTAGACTGCGAGACTTTTTTTCCTCTTCACAGTTACTCCAGTTATACAAGGGTCTCATCCGCCCTTGTATGGAGTACTGCTCTCATATCTGGGGGGGGCTCAGGTTTCACCCGGCTTTTGGATAGGGTCGAGCCAAAGGCAAAAAGACTTATAAACTGTCCTGTACTTTCTAGTTCACTTAACCCTCTATCTTTGCGGCGCGATGTTGGTGCTTTATTCTTTTCTAGGTATCGTAGCGGCAAGTGCTCGAGGAA
>JABUQX010065151.1:0-15000 GCA_015478945.1 Trachelipus rathkii
TTAGATGAATTAAAGTTCCCATTGCTTTAGCTCTCCGTTATTTATACGACGAGTATTAATTATATATTATTATTATTATTATACCTGCAATCGATTTTACTTTATAAGCAACGAATGCAATTAATTATAGACAAAGAAGTGATTAAGGAAGTATAAATCGTAAGAATTTTTATCTCATATTTAACTCTCACCGATATTATATTTTACGTACTCAACTGTCTCTAGCCTGAATGTTCAGAGAACAAAGCACTCGATCGAACTATATATATATTTATTATTATATTATAAAAATATATATTATATATAGAGAATCAAGCACGATCCGAAGCACGATCTAACCATGGTTAATGAGGAGAGAAAGATATATAGTTATCAGTTATAAGAAGTTTGAAATTTAGAAACCTGCTTCATCCCTATCAAAGAATTACAGGCTTTCCACCTTTAATTATATTTTACATTTATTACAAGTAGCATTGATATAGTCTTGAAAGCAGTCACCTATAAGATAGACTCAAACGCAAGTATCTTAATTCCAATTATAGTTAAGACTTAGTATTGAATTTATGACACGCAAGTCCTCCTTCCAAATATATTCAGCTATTTCATTATTTATATTTACTTTCGATGTTATAATAAGTATATTAATTAATGCCAGAAAAAACGATTAGTAGGTTATATATAGCAGGAATGGAGCTGTTTTATGTGAAAATTTTATATATAGAAGGAAAGGATTATATTAAAATTTTAAAGAGATATATTATATATATATTTATATATTAATGAGTTTGTGGTTCAAGTAATTATATACCGATAGGAGCGAATAGTGGGTGTATTTATTAAATGAGAGTAGGACTAGTTGTTTGAATTTAACATTTAATAGGTAAGTGAGTTCAATAAGTAATTATGGTTTAAGGTAACGATTATTTACCGGAATGTGTGTGGGTTCTTTAATTAGTTTTATATTATGCTTTATATATTTCCATTGACACGGATTCGAGTTGCGCACGTCAATATTTTACAGAACTCTATTAAGACTGGCAAACTCACATATATATCTGAAAATAAAACTATCCAACGCATATGAGCTGCACTCAACAATATAAAAATAGTCCCAATGGCAAAACACGGCACAGGCCCCGCAAATATCAATTATTAAAAATAGCTTGTATATTAAGAAGCACTAGTAGAAAATAATTAAATAATAGTATATAGGTTAAAGTCGGGTTCAAAATTCTACCAGTAAATAATCATCTCTCGAGATAATCAAAGTTAGCTCACTAGTACGATTTTACGAGTGAGTTTTAGCAATAATTCTTCACTCACTCTTTTATGTATCTATTACATCTCTTAAATCTAATACTTTCTTATTAAATATTAAATAATTAAAACGAGTAAATAAAAAAATAAAAGAATTAAAATTAATAAATAAATAATGATAAAATGAAATAAATAAATAAAAAATATAAGGAAAGAAGAAGAAAATCAAAGAAAATAAAGAAAATAAAAGGAAAATTAAAAAAGGAAAATAAACTCAAATATGAGTAAAAATATTAATAAATAAAAAAAAAAAATTAAATGAGATACAAATTTTAATAATAATATATATATATAATTCAATTTAAAATATAAATAAAATTAATTTATAAATATAATATTATATTATACTAAAATAAATTAATAATATCACATAATGATGAGTACATAATAGATGAAGAAACTCGGAGGCAAATTTCTCTGAGGACTTTAAAAGTTGCTTAAGGATCCTCACACAGGATTCAAATATGTAAGAAGAAATTATAGAATTGATAAAAAAACAGATTATATAAACTATAAATGTTTTTACTATCGTAAACTAACGAGTTATAGGCTAAATGGAAACCCATCTATTTATTATTTACTCACCTATATTCACTTGAATAAAAGCTTATAGCTATCACCCAAGTTTAAGGTTAAGCTTGAAGGCTTGTGTCTTTGGGACACCTACCTCCGACGGGACTCTTTTCCTTTACCGCCAACACTCGGCCATGGGACATAACATCTGGGATAATTTATTTATTTATATTTATTTGCCGGTTTTACTGACGTTTATTATATTATTGGTAGGTTTTTAATTTGTTAATCCGGAAACTTTATTTTTTGTTGATATAATTTTAACATGGTCCTAAGTGGCGTTTTGACTTCACTATTCATTGAGATGGTACTGGGCCTTATACACAACATAAGTTGTCTCTACTCCAAAATTAACTTTGCGTACGGTACCCGATTGGCTATTAAAAGGATTTAAATTCCTATTCAATATTTTACCTCATAGAAAGCTTTAGCTTCCAAAAAGGAGCGACAGAGAGTTTGTTCTATGGACACCTAATACCTCCGATCGAGGGCCTCCCGCCAACACTCGGGTCAGGGGCAAACATCATTGGGTATTTAATTATTATTTTTTATTTATTAAGGTTTTTTATTAATTAGATAATGAGGATTTCTTTAATTTTGTTGATAAATTTTAAAATATAACATAATTAACAATATAATTATTTATGTAATATATTATTTTTACAAATGGTACCTAAGTAGGGGATTATAATTTTAGAACCCTTTTTACCTTGAGATGGATGGTGGCACGATCCTACTACTATAAGCAAATGTTAACAATGAATACAGATAAAGGACTTCTACTTCCTCTCAGTAGTGAATATTATATATTATATATTAACGATAATTAGTTGACTAAAAGGAACTATCACATTCTATATTTTTTTACCTCTTAGAATTTTAGCTTAGCTTCCCAAGCAGGAGCGAATTTTGAGCGTGTCTTGGGAACACCTAATTACCTCTTTCGACGGGCCTCTTCCCGTATTACCTATAACTACTCTCGAGAGTACAGTGGGCAACAACTAGGTATTCATTTTTATTAAACTATTCCGGTTACATATATTTATATAATGTATTATTCACTAATATTAGATATATATGTAGCATTAATTTAGTTAAACGCAACATATATCTTTTTGATATATCTTATAATAATGACTCAGGTTTTAAAAATTACACCTCAAGTAGTTGCCCCTGACTCACAGAGTGTTTTGGCCGGGGATGACCGGATCGTGATTGAGTTAGGGTGTTATCCAAGAACACGTACTTCGCTCGCATCTTTTGGTAGAAGACTAAGCATTTATTTAGAGTGATAAAAGATGGGTTTTATTTCCTTTTAGCCAAATCGTGGTCTCGAGTAACAACTCTGAGAAGTGAGCGCATCATAGTAGAGAGCTTAAGTACTAGGATATAACCCACTTAGGACATTTAATATACAAAAATAATTGCAAATAATTTTTGACATAAATATCATTTGAAATAATAAATGGATATATATATATATATAGGTACTATATATATTGTATGAACTATATGAATAACATAAGGTAACTAGACCGTTACTGTTTCTCCACTCAATTATAATATTATATTATTTATAATTATATATATATAATAATATATTATATTTATATTTATATATATTTATATATAATATTATATATTATATATATTAATATAAATATATATATTATTATATATATATATTATTAATAATATATATTATAAATTAATATATTTATATATAATATTAAATATTAGTATATATTATATTACATATGAAGAGCCTTATCATTTATTTAGGAGTTTTCAATTCGAAAAAGGGTAATGCTATAGAATAAGACTTACTCTTTTATTGTTCGGTGCTTGTCAACGATTCATACTCGGGCTCTTAGCGACCTGTTCGCCTATGCACCAAGCCGGGACACTATTGTCGGAGAGAGAGTTTATTGTTGTTATACGTCACCGGAATTTTAGGGATTTAGTAATTGTATGGTTGATATGATTTGAGCAGTATAAGAAGGATTTAGATATTTTGTTGAATTAGTTCATTATAGGTTTATAAGGGAGAAGGTAATGGGGGTATTAGAGCGGTGAATAGTAAGTTGATTATGATGAATATAAATTCCTCAGTCAATGGTTATTAATTATGATTATGAATAATTACCGTAAATTAGATTACATAATATAGAACTGATATTATAGCGATAGATTAGGATTATGGGATATATGGTATTATGTGAAATATTTTAGTTCACAAAGCGTTATATTTACTACATAATGAGTTTAGTTCCGAGGATTGAGAGCAGTCAGTAATTCATATACCTTATATAAGTGGTATGATAAGATGTAATTATGATACTATTAAGTTAATAATCGTGAGGGGAATTAGTTTATATGTGTATATAGTAGTAGAAGATTATTATATAATATATATATATACTTAGTTTATATTATATTATTTTTAGTGAGTTTACTAATAATACAATTATATGCAGTTTGTTAGATATGAGATAGACTATGATTGGATGTAATAAACTAAGGTGCGTTTTTAGAATAAGTGATTAAATAATAGTATAATGTGCGAATCATAATATAATATGTTTATACTAATGATAATACTAATTGATTATGAAAACTTATTATGAGGGAGCAAGATAAGAATAATAGGTTATTTGATTTTACTCAAATATGTATATATAGCGTATATATATAGATATATTATTGAGGAAACTTTATGGCAGTGATGTTATTTAGTATGATATGGTGTTTTGTCTTTTATGTGTTCCATTTGTGAATATCTTAATTCATATCACTTTTTCCGCTAAGTTCTATTGCCTCAGTTTAGGTATAAGTATATAGGGAGAGTGGTGTGTGAAAATTGATTGGGTTTTTGGTGGAAGTATAAATAGCAGCATCGCGAAAAGAGAAGATGTTCACGGTTATGTGCGTCTTTCTTTTTGATTAGCAAATGTTAGACTTATTATAGGATTCGACGGGGGGTTTAAACGTTCGAAATAGAATATTTTGCCTCAGTCCTTTACTCTGGACAACACGATATGTTTATACCGGGTTGGAGATGTTATGGTGGAGAGACTGGTTCGTTCTTACAAAGAAATTCAAAGAGAGAATCACCCGTAAGAAGGCATCATGGGAACCTGGGGAGGGTGCCCCTACCTTGTATAATCGATGATTTCTGGGTCTTTCTGTGGCGAATCTGAGAGAGTTTGTGAGGATTGGTAGAGAGATTGGTCAGGGGTCGATGTGTACACCTCACGTATGAGTAAGATCGTGATAGATCAAAACTATAGTAAGGGATTTATAATACCCTGGCCCAAGGTTGGGAGGCCATCTATGACGTGGATTGACTGAGGCAGCGTCCATCCCTCAAGTAAAAAGGATTCTCATTGATTTAGAGCTAGTATAGCTCTCCTATCCATGGCACTGGACATATAATTAGTTGTAGCTTTTCTCACAATTATTTTTGAGCGTACTGACCATAGCTTTTAGATTTTTCTAACATAGTGTGCGATGAAACGTATGCATTTCGCACGACGTGCATATTTAAGTCACGTGACAATTTTCTTGTGTTGGATATGAGGTCTCCCAAGTGCGCCGTGTCGTGCGCTCCACTCTCACAAACACACTCAGGTTGTAGTAAGACTAATTCTTTAGAGTGAGCTACGAGGTGCTTCGCTTTATACAATGAGCGGATATTCCTGTAATTTTATCTATTTACCAATCTCTCGTTTGACTCTCACAGTTATAAACACATTCATATTCAGTGATACAACGATACTATATACATATATATAAACAATCAAAAATATTACCATCAAACAATGCATTTTTAACTATACAGATATCTTATTTGAAAGTAAATTCTTACAGCTTTCCTGTATATTTCATATAAATAAAACAAAACCAATAAAATATTTTAAATATTTTTGGGTTTATGGGTTTGGCAATCCGAGCCGCTTATTATTATACAATATCCACTTCTCATAATAACTGATTTGACATTATTATAGTATACTACTTCTTTATCAATTCATATCTCACTACCTAGCACATCATATATATATATATATTAATTACCCATCTTTAAAAAATCTAAGATTGTCTACCTGACCGCCTTGAACTTCAGAATACGATACATATTTTCTTTCACGACCTTAGTCTCACTACCATTAACAAATAAAACAGACACATTAATTATAACTTACTCGATGTAAGATTATACTTAGCACACACTCAAGACTTAGTCCCCTTTTGCATTCACTAACAGAGGTGTCTAAGTGTCGACAACCACTCCAGAAACACACAATATATCACTTGCCATATAATATCTTATTATGCTTTCTATTCTTAATTGATTAAACATACTTCTTATAATATCTCTCGTACTTCTCTTACTATCTCAAAAACTCTATATATCTAAATTGATATTATAAATCTACAGACACTCTAGTTCTAATAGAACTGCATCCACTATTAACTAACATAACTTTTCAGCACATGGGAATTAAGTGCAGTCAGAATGACGCCTCACTGTTCAATAAATTGAGATAAAGCTTTAAACCGCTAGATATAAATTATAGTAAATTATATATCTTATAAATTATATATCTTATCTGAAGTCTTGATAATATCTATTTAAGTCAGTAATTATTACCTATCTTGTTCCATAAATTTCTCCTCATAATTAGCGTTTATTATTTAATTTCTCATTAATAATTTATTCCAATTCTATCTAGAATAGTTCGACCATAAACATAACTGGCAAAATCATAGGGGAGAAGCCCGCAATATAATGATAATAAAGGTAGGGAAAGAGGTAAAACGGGGAATGGAACACCACTCTTTACACCTTACTCTTTAACTCCATTCTCGCGACGGTCATTTTCTTTTAAACTTAGCATTTACCTTGTAGCTAAACCCACCTCAAATCTTACACTTTTCTTATATTACCATCATCATATATTCACAATATATAGAAATAATATCTTCAAGCGTATTATTATAACACTAATACCCTCTTTGGTATCATTTACTATCACGCTATTAAAATTTCTATAAGGGGCAAATCACTATTTGTACACCTCTATTTAAAGGGGAATTATATCTTATTAACAAAAGACACTTTGTAACTAATAGTTCCATGAGGCACAAATGTGTTATTAACCATTTACTTTTGTTTTAATGTCCTTATTACAAAGAGCCTAGGCCGAAACCAAGGGAGACGAACAAAAATGATAATTTCTCGTGATACTAACTTAAATTAGGCCTGGACAATGCATCACGGCGATGAGCGCGATCATCACTATTCAGACCCTACTAGGTACAATAATATTCGTCAAGACTTCGACTTTCCTGTTACATTATTATATCCATAATAAGCTCTAAATAAATTTTTAATTCTTCTTATTTCCTTCCTTTTAAAAAAATTGCTAATAAAATTTAATTGATATATATACAAATGTATAAATGTATTTATGATACCATCATCAAATCATCTATTCATTCGACACATTAACTTCATAAAGATTTCGTTACCCTTGTTTAATATTCATTCTTCTACATAAAATATATGCAGTCCTCAGTCACATCGACGAACTCATTATTTCAGAGCAGAAAAATATTAACGAGACAATATACCCACTTGCCATAATTTCAGCACACTCAATAAAACTTTATATCTGCCGCTGATACTTAGTGTGATACAAAACTTTTACTGCAATGATTTTTACTTTCTTTCTAAAGGTGCTCTTTCTTTCTTCTTTGCTTTTGGTTACATCTAGTCTATTTACGCCAATTTTGATTTCGAAATTGATTGATCGAACGCATTTTTCACATATCTCCATTTCTTGATTGCACAAGGTAGACATACTAATACTTTATAATTATAGTCTCTTCCTCAATATCCCTTGGAACTATCCCTCCATGAAAGCTACTTATAATTTTAACAACTTCCAATTATCAATACATCCCTACATCATGCCTACCGTCATCTTTTTGATTACATTTACCATAGTTTATTTATTTCATCTATACTGCAGATTTAGCACATATTTATTTATAGTTATACCAACTTTCTCACACCTACCATTATTTTCAGTATATTACTCCTCCTTACTAATAACCTTACATCCCCGAAAATAAGCTATTCCTTTTCATTGCACTACACACCATCAAAACCCTTAGGCACTTCACAATTCACTAACATTATATTATTAATCACTTATTTATATTAATCATTCACTGAACGCAAATTTAGTAGGAGTCAAGTGAATGTAGTTCGCGAGCTTTTTCGTGATTTTGTGATTCTCTGCTAATTTTTTCCTTTAACAATTAGAGGCGCAAAATTATGAGCTTTCTCTCTGCGCTCACATCTTTAACACATTATGCATTGTTCAGTATACAAAAAGCAGCCCAATATTCGTGCTATACACGCTCATCATTTTCCGTGAAGTTTCGACGTGCTACACTTATTGCTACAATGTCTTGCACATTTTTCTTGACGTTTAAGCTAAATTCGAGGAAGACTTCTAGTGTTCCTCTTGTCAGTGCTTCTCTCTATCTCATTTGCCTCACTTGTCCACAACTTGATATTTTACATTTATAGTACCTCTTTGTTTTTCTCTACTCATACGTAAATATAATCATTTTATCACTTTATTTAATTATTATATTTATTTTTTACACTTATATATAAATATATCCATTAGCACTTTTATATTTGTGTAGCACTTCATCATTTGTTCATTTTTATACAAACTATTTATTAAAAGTAAAATAGTTTATTCATTATTATTACCTTTAATTATTACTAACTAGCTTTCATCACTTATATTATATCTTCATTATCCATTAGCTTCGAAATTTAATACTTTCGTTTTTTTTTGGGTGTTATTGATGATCGATTGTTGCTTACTGTTTAATGTATGCTTTGCTTGCGATAGACGTAGTGTAGAAGAGAGGAGGACGAGCAGAGTAGCAGAGAGAGAGAACACAGAGATGAGAGTAGAGACGAGAGGTATGAGTTGTGACAAGGCATAAGACTGATTTTTGGCCAATTAAATTTGTTCAGGCAAACCCACATAATAGATATATATATTAGCCTTATCCTTATACATTTTTGCTACCTACTATATATATATATACTAATATTAATATTAATTAACTTTCATGAATATTTATTTATGATTTTATTAATAATGTATATTATACTATATATATAAACTTGTTCACTATTATAATTCATAATTATTTATATTATCACGCTAGTTATTTATATATACTAGCGAGCGCTTACTTACATATATTCTTATCTTAATTTTAATAATAATATCTTACATTATATTAATATATTATAACAACTTTTTATAAACTTATATATTATATTCTTAACTTATTACTTAATAATGTATTACTCTTTAATATCATATATATATATTATTTAATTTATTATATTATAATAATTATTATATATAAATATATATATATATAATATATATATATATATATAATACCTTTTTAAATAATAAGCATTAATTTTACGTTATTAATTTTTTATTATAATACTTTTATTAGTTTTAGTTAGATAGGCAATAGGTTAAGTTTTTAGGATGTGGTATAATTAACGTAGTATTAATAGGATATATGATCACTATATATAAGTATAATATATATTATTTATTTTATTTATTTTCTTAATATCTTTTATTACTTAAGTTTTGGTTTATACATAATGTTTTCTAACATCTTTTTTTTTTTTTTTCTAAATTTAAAACGGAGTTTTTAGCAGCACTTACGTTTTTTAGGTCAATTTGTAGTTAATTTATAACATAACATTCTGTATGAATAATTCGTAATTTTTTTTTTTTTTTTTTTTTTTTCGGGAATGTGTTGAGAATGTACGAGGGCTCGCGTTAAAGGGTGTTTTTAAACATTATAAATTTTTTCATATTTTAAGTCCACACATATTTATTATAATACAGTTTATTTCGTCCGTTTAGAACTTTTAAATCTAGGTTTTTTAGTGTTGGAATAATTTTAACCTGTTTTTTGTCTGTTTTCTACTTCTTTGTTTTTGGTTTTGGTGTTTGTGTGTGCGTGTCTCATGGCAGATTCGCGCAGCGTCGGTGGGCTATTATCTATATTAGGACTTTACTCTTATACTATCGCGCTTGCAATATAAACTCTAATTTTCTGAGCATGCCTTGAATTAAGCCTAATCTCTTTCTAACTTCTTTATCCCTAGATTATACTTCTTGTATGAGACAACTAAGAACAATGGCTGAGAATTCCATCCTTGCCTTACTCGTTTTAATTGAGTTCCAATATAACGTAGTTTTTACATTAATTTCCAGTGTGTTCTAAATAGGGATGTATGTTCGCTTAATTATAGCGCATAAACACTCCTTTGTATAACACGTTCTCGAGGAGTCCTCGTGAATACTCCTACATCAGATGTTTATGTGGACTATATATAAATCTTCTCTCTCTTCTGTTTTTAGACTACGCGTCGATTTAGGTTTAGCTGTTATTGAAAACATGAACAGATTTATCAACCAGCCTTTTTCGTGTATACCTTTACACTTGCTACGAGACTGTTATATCTTCTCATCCAAAAGCTGAGGTCATATATTTATGGTATTTCTAATAAGACCACACTGAATGGTTTGGGTCCCTCTCATCAACGATTTGGTGGGGAGGAGGCCGAGTAATTCAGCATTCTCAGCGATCTTGAGCAACTAATTAAAGAACCCACACAATTTCTGGATCGTCCCAACCAATTCTTAACACATTGACCTATGTTTCACCACACAGTCATTCTCTCTTAAAATACACCACTTTCGCTTCTATCGGTAAATCTGACCACAAACTTATATCTCTAATTTCATACTTTCTCTCCAACAGCTTCATCCTGCCTAACTCGTTTTTTTCTGGCACTTTGTCGGGCGATTGGGGGTTCACTTGTGTTGCTCTACTCGCTTAAACTACAAGTAATGAGGGTATTTGAACTAGCATTTGTCTCTATAGGTTAGACGCTTTTTCGTGACTTCTGCCCTGTAACAGTATTGTGGTCTGTAATCGTTTTAATGTGTGTAAGCGTGGTAATGAAGCCATTGGTTATAATTTTTTCTTTCTTCTTTATAAACTAACATTTTATTTATCTCATCCTCTATAATCCATGGTTTCGATTGTGTGTGGCTTGTTTTTCTTTTTGGCTCATTAGCACGCACAAAATTTGCGGTCATTATCGGTGTGCGGGAGTGGAAATCTTTCTTCGTTTCAACTTATCTATTCGTGGCTTTAATTTTCTTATTTTAGAAGCTGCTTTAGGTAATTCTGGTGTTGTCAGGGATATCTCTTTCTATAGCATATGCGGACTTTATTCCATCAAACGAAAGGCGCCAACCTCACTTTTAGGGGTTCTCCTACTGACCATTTCTTTTCTGGCCTCTTGCAAAAATCTCAACAACTTCTGTAAATCATGTCTTTTCCTCCTCTTCATTCGCTTCTGATGGTTCTGTTGACTAATTCTCCAACTGAACGGCCAATCTCTTCGGCCTCCTATTTTCCTCTAACTCAATCCTGACGATTCTGGCATTCCTCACCCCCCTCCCTTTCCCTCCCCCCTTCCGCCTTACTTCTCATAGTGTTCTCTGCCTTTGCCTCGGTATATTAACATTTGATTCGGTTGCTCATGGGCTCCACTAGTTATAAATCTAAGGAACGTTTAGGAGAATCCAGAATATTGCGGGCGGTTTGCGAACTGCGATGCATTTTCACGCCTCCCTAGTTTTGGGAGGGCAGTGTGCTTCCGTGCTATCCCCCGCCCCTCGTTCAACTTATTTTTCTCTTATTCTCTCTCATACACTACCACTTATCCCAGTGTTAGGAGCCACGCCTTACATGTCCAGCCTATTCCAAAAAAAGGCCGCTCTGGACCTTCTAACTATCGCCCTATAGCTCTTACTTGTATTCTATCTCTAAGTATCTTTGAAACTACATATATCTCGGAGACTCATCAATTTCTAAAATTTTATGCATCATGGACATGATTATCTTTTCATTCACTTCTTTCCGATCGCCAAGTACGGCTTTCGGCGCTCCAGATCTTCTACTGGCGATATACTTCCTATCTAACTGATTTATGGTTTCCGCCCCTCTCTCTCTCTCCCTCTGATCAAAAGCGATCAAAAAACGATCAAAAACGATCGAAAACCGATCAATAAAAAGATATTTCGCACAAGCTCGGCCAAATACAACACGATCCAACAAAGAATCAAACACAGCCGCTTAAGCTATCAAAGCAGACCAAAAAACGATCACTAAAAGTGCAGATCAAAAAGGTTAACCTATCAGTCAAATCACAATATCTTGTGATCAAAAAGTCAAAATATCTATATATTTAACGGTAACCTGTCGCTCTATAATTTGTCAGGAACCCCTCATATTGCGATCAAAAAGCGCCAAACTCGACTTTTTGATCAAAGAGCATCAAAAAAGCTCGTTTTAAGCTTATTATAAGTCGTTTTCACAATAGCGATGAATACATGGCTGAGGAGTCAAAAAGCATACCAAATCCGTGTGAGATCAAAAAGTGTATTCGAAAAAGGATCAATAAGCAATCAAAGCAATTATATGATTACAGTAAATTTATATATATTTTACTACTGCATAATTTTTTCAAATATATTACCTATATTAGTATTTATATTATATATTATATATATGACACAGTATACTTTATAGTGGACTATCCTAAGTTCTATATACTATATACTAAGAATTTATTTTATATTTTTTCTGAGTGAATTGCGTTGTTTTATATATCTAAACATTATTATTGAATATGCATAGATGGGTTATACCATTTATATATCATACTTGAATTTCATTATCTAATATCTTTAATATTATATTATTATATTATATATTATTCACTTTATATATATATATTATAGAATAGTATTTTTTTTATCTGATTATTTTTTATGTAAAGTTTTTCGGTTAAGCACATATTTGCGTTTGACTTCAAATTATTTTATCATTAAATTATCTTCAACTTGATTTGGTAACTTATATTAAAATGAAATTATAAATATTTATATTTATACGATATATAATTTTATATTTTTATTCATGACAATTTCCATTCGGTAGCTGAAAAAGTGGTTATTATATATATATTATGCAATGTCATATATTAAAGAGATAATGTTATATTTAAAAAAGTATGTGATAGCATAAAACTAAAATTATAATTTTTTTATCATATAAATAATATTTAAATTATATATCTGGGTAAAGTATATAAACTTCCTACTTGTTTGAAATTCTTTTATATCTATTTATATACAAGATTTGCGAAGAATATGCAAAAAAATGAAATTTACTTTTTTTAAAAAATATAATTTATCTTTAAGTTTGTAAGTATTTATATATTATTAAAATACAAAATAATTAAATATCTATAAGTAATATATAATAATTAGCATATTATTAATCGACTTAGTTATAATTCAGCCCTTATCTTTATAGAATAATTTATATGATTAGTATGATTTATCGTACAAGTATATATTGAAAATAATATAAATATTTCTCCCTACTCTTTTACTTTTTATTTCAATTTACACTTACAAATATAATTTTATTAGAAGTAATTCATAATTGACCATAATATGTTATTTATTTTTTTTCTTTAATCGGGTTTGATCGCTTTTCAATGCTTTGTTCGGGCTTCTTTTTATTGCTTTTTAATCGCTTTTTATTCGCTTTTTGGATCGCCTTTTTGATTCAGTTATTTTGATTAACATTGTGATCGCCCTCGATTCTATACGCTAAATTATAATATTTTTCAGTCAGTCTTGTGAGTCAGTTCGGTTGATTGGTATGTTATTTGACTCGACTATTTTAATATTCTGTGCTTTCTGGTGATTACGTCTTTTTAGTATAATTTGCTATTTTGATCGTGCTTTTTGATTTCGTTATATTATTAATCGCTTTATGATCGCTTTTTGATCAGGATTAATCGATCAAATTTTTTTTAATTTTGTGCTTTTTAAATTATATTTCAAATAATTTCTATTTAATCTTGATCTCGTGTGTGCTATATTTAGAGGTGTGTGTGTCACTAGCTTAGATTCGAGAGATCATTGTTGAACTTTAGAATTTGAATCGCACTTATATGATCGGCACTAGTACCTAAGAAAATCTTTTTTATGATATTCTAGAGGTATATCACCATGGTTGAGATATATTGCCTATTTGTGATTCGACTGTTTTTTTGAATCCTGCTTTTTGGAATCCAGTGAGTGGCTTTTTGCGTTGCTTTAAAATGTTTCGCATTTTTTTATCGTTCTTGAATTCAGCCTTTTTGATCCTTTTTTGATTCGATTTTGTGATCAGGACTGTCCAACGGTCTTTTAGGGAGAGCC
The DNA here is from genome assembly GCA_015478945.1 of Trachelipus rathkii. Lineage (NCBI taxonomy): Eukaryota > Metazoa > Arthropoda > Malacostraca > Isopoda > Trachelipodidae > Trachelipus > Trachelipus rathkii. The sequence goes on from JABUQX010065151.1 coordinate 14,322, forward strand.
TTTTTTTATAAGAGAATATATTATCGGCATTTTTGATCGCGTGCTATGGATTTCTGGGAGTATGTAAGAGAGATTGTGTGTGAAAGAGAGTTTGTGTGCTGTGTGAGAAACAACTAGGTAGATCAATTATAACAAATAACTCAGCGTTGGCATCGAGAATTATTTGATTGGTTTTTGTTTCACCAAAGAAAATTCTTGAAAAATTGATCGAGCTCTTGACATCCATTTTTTGATCAGTCTATTTTTGTGATGCGCTTTGTTTATTGAGATTAGTTTTTTGTGAGTACAGTGTTTGATCAGAATTTTAATCGCTTTATTGTATATGTCTTTCTTTTATCACTCTTTTCTGATCGAGAGTTTTTGTATTGTGTATCCGGTTTATTGATTCTTGATAATATATTCAGTATTTCTTATGCGCTTGTTATAAATTCGCTAGGATTCTCTGAGGCTTTTTGATTGAGCCTTTTGATCGCTTTTTTGATCGCTTATTTGATGATATCTATCATATTCGGTGCGTATTTTGATCGATCTTATTTGAAATGGTGTGTCTTTTTGTGTCGACAAATACTTTTGATTGCTTTTGGAGGCAAAATTTGATCTCCGTCTTTGTTTTAGAGATCTGACTGTGTGAACTCAGTACTTATTGTATTGGCATTTTGACATTACGCTTTTTTGAATC
>JABUQX010065151.1:20000-47500 GCA_015478945.1 Trachelipus rathkii
GCGTTTATCATTAATAGTATTAGGCAGGTTATGTATAATTTGACGAGGCAACCAAGACAAGGGCTTACGGCCGAAAGCTTGTGGGTTTAGTCTACAGTAGTTATGTATCACGGTAGTTCTCAAGACGAATGAGGGTGACTATAACTTAGTTATTATGCATGTGGATGGTTTGGGGTATCATTATATAGAATAATAATTAAATAAAGCCAAATGGGCCTTTTCTAGACTGTCCCAGTCAACCATAAAATTAAATAATTTAAGAATAAATTATTCTTAATTAATTAATTATTATGAATTGACTGGGCCAGTCTAGATTGGCCAATGCGGCTTCTGAATTATTATTCTTATTTATTAAGTTATTTCTCATTCCACTGGGACATTCTATAGGGGCCGATGCGACTTTATAATTATTATTCTTAATTATTAATTATTGTTGGTTGACTGGGACAGTCTACGGTAGGCTCATGTGTCTTCCTAAAAGTAAAATACTATTCACTAATTACAATAATTAATTATTATAAAATTATTCTTTTCTAATTTTTATTGGTTGACTGGACATTCCTACGAAGGGGCTATATGCGGCTTTGTCCTACATTATATATAATCTGGTGTATATGTGGTTCGGGAGGCTAGATACCAGGTGCAAAAGGAGACATAGTGGGCGAGCGTAGGATCAATGTTAAGTTAATAATATATTCATAATGGTATGTATAATTATATGAGTTTAACTGGGACATTCTAGATAGGAAAATGAGTGTGGCTCAAATTTATTTTAATCTTTTTTAACTCTTCATTATTAGTGGTATTGGTTTGACATGGGACAGGGTCTAGAGAGGGCTAAAAGGTGTATTCCTTAGGAGGAATGGAGGGAAGAAGCCTTCTGGGCTAGGTAGAGATTAAACAGGTATCAATTCGTGTTATTTTTCATATAGAGATTTGTATTATGGTTGAGGGGCATTTGGGACATTCATAAGATGGGCCCTAATGCGAGCTTCTCGGGCTTTAATTATTAATTTTTATTGGTTGACTGGGGCAAGTCTAAAAAGGGAGCGATGCGGCTTTCTTATTAAGTATATTCTTATTTGTGATTTATGGTTGACTGTTTAAAACATTCAGTTTTAGCGAGTTGGGTTCAAAGAATTTGCGGCGGCTTCGGTAATTAATTATGGTCTTATTGGCATAGTATAACATAATTAATAGAACGCTGCTTAACCTCTCCTAAAATTGTTCTAATAGGTTTCCAATGTACGTATATAAGAATAATAGGCTTAAGAAGCCCGCTGGTCCTTTCATTATAGTCGGAATAGTCAGAGAAGCTCCCAAACACACTAACATTTAGTTTACAGTAGTTATGGGTACTTAAAATCGCCACTTTAGAAGACCGCATTATATGGGCACCTACATAGTATCTATAAGAATATGATACCCAATTCACCAAGTCAAGCTTCGGCGTACTAAAATAATTTATAACATTCATAAGTAAAAAAGGTCTAGATAACTTAAGAAGCCTTCTATAGTCATTTTGACTGTCCAGTGCCAACAACGAATAGAAATATATTATATGATTATAGGAAGGAAAAGGATTATTATAATAAGCCTAACAATAGAATTATAGAAGTATTTTAAGGAATCGTATAGTGAATATATTTTATATACTTATACTATATAATATACTGATACAATCTGTACAGGAGGTATATATATAATTATATAGTACTAGTAAACTAATTAACTATACTCACTAATATTATATATCTATTATACTATATACTATATATATATACTTAAGACGGTAATAAATATATGATAAATATAGTATATTTTAGTTGATTAATAACTATAAATTAATAAATCACATGTAAGAATCCGAGTCATTAGGCGCCTCTAGTTATAAATAGGTCGCTATGTTTCGGTCCTAAACTACAATGATAAAAGCTAAATTGTGAAATAATTAACTTGGTTTATTTAGAAGACCGTGATTTGTTCATATTTTGATAGATTGGTACAGGCCTAGTTTCAAACTTAATACGAGAAAAATTAACTAAAGTATAAAATTTGCAGGTCCTGATTGTTAAAGTGTCCTTTAGTTGATCAAACGTCATCACTAATTAATAAATAATCAAATAATACAACTAAGACTAGATACTTAAGAAGCGCACACGTTCTTGGGCTATCATTTATGCACATGTCCAGTCCCCAGGCATAATATCAACACTATTACATAACTAAAAATACTAAATATATACCAAGAAGAACGCAGTTAAGAACCTCATACTAGAAATGTCCAGTCCACTCAACTCATCAGAACAATAAGAAATAAATACATAGGTTAAAGAAGTCAGCATCGGCTCTATTATAGAATTGTCCAGTTAATTTATCAAATAAAAATATACGGAATAATAAATGGTTTAAAATTTAATAGCCGCATAGGCCAAAATCACTAGAATTGTCTCAGTTTGCAAACCATAAATATATTAAATAATAATAAGTTAATAAATAATATAAGAAGGCGCATGGGCCTATCTAAGACAACTTCAACGCTATTTTTTATCCTCAAAGCCAAATAATCTAAATCCTCATTGCTATTATGTTCTGCGGCATCTTCAGTCATTTTCTAAGTGTCTTTATTCTAATAAGAGAAGCTCGCTAAACATTGTTAGACCAATGACTTCAAAAATCGATCACTTCGGGTCATACCTCAGTAATGTACTTCATAATACGAAAAAAAAAACGAATTACAAGATAGAAAAATTACCACTCAATAATTAATTAATTTAGCTCATTTCACTTAGCATCTTGAGTCATTATAATTATTCAATTTTTTTTAACCCTAGGCCCTAAGCTCTGGGTTCTAAAATTACATCCATCAGAGTGGGAAAACAATGAAACACAACACTAAAGAATGTTACAGATTGCGGGTTACAATAGATCAATTATATTTAGATATTTGAATTAAAATAATAGAAAAAATAAATAGTATATTACAAAACATAATTAATAATGATAAATAAATAAGTACTTTTATTTATTTTATATTATTTATTACTCTCTCTATTGAAGTTCCTAACTAAACCTTAATATACAATAAAACGGAATTATAATACAAACAAAATATTATCACTTAAAAAAAACAATAATAAAACTTAAAAAATCAACAAAAGGGAATCATAAAATCAATAACATCAAAACTCAATGTTTTATTTAACTAAAAACTAAAATCAAGTGAAAATATAATTAAAATATGCATTTATATATATTATATATTGAATATATATATATATATCTGAGCCTATCCCTGATATATATATATATGGTAATTTTAATCTATATTACTATTATTAAAAAATTATTTTATTCATATAATTATATTATATAAATAATATATTATAAAATTATAATATATAAATATTAATATTAATTACTATATATATTAATTATTATTATATTAGATATATATATTTTATATATTTATAATATATATTATAATTAATATAAATATACTTTATATAATATATTATTCATATATTATATTAATATTTAATATTATTATATAAATTTTATATATAATATATATTTATTATTAATTATACTATATTATATATTTATATATTAATATATATATATATATTATTATATTAATATATTATTTATACTATATATGCTAGAAATAAAATATCGTGATTAAGTATTTGTTTCAAAAGGTGACAAGCTCCATTTAATCGTTCTGTATTGGCTGGTTTTTTTTCGAAACAGAGGCCTCGACTTTGTTTAATAATTGCCATTCTTGTAATGTATCATATACAGCTGATGCCACTTCATTTCGTGTTGTGGATAAAAGTTCAGGAACACCTTTAAAGTTGTTCAATGATGGGACCTGTAGCTATCACTGGAAGTCGGTCGACTGATGTGCATCCAATAATATCTGGAGCAGTTTTGATTCCCAGTGGAGAGATACTAATTTCAAATTCAAACCATCTAACTTGATATGGTGCTTACTAACCTGATTCTTGAATGCTTAAATGTTTTCGTTTTCTTTCCAATTCGTTTGTTACCCTTTCAGCTTTACGCCGTTCAATGGCAGCAAGCTTCTTGTGGACTCCCAACATACTTACCAATGCGTCCTTTTTCTCTTTGCGCAATTATAAATTACCTGTCTTCTTTTATTTGTATCATATTCAGTGAGTTTTCATGAGCTATATCAAACAAATCATCATGACTGTCTTGAAATTCTTCTTCTCTTTTTCTGCATAAATCACTTTTGAGCGTTTTACTCTTTTAAAGTCCAAGTAGTTTTTCGTATAAACTTTTGTCCTTTTTAATACAGTCCGAACGGCCCTGTGTTGGTATACGGGATTTTCTCCAATATATTAGACATTCATCAATAACCAGAGATGTACTGTCATGCACGTTTAACTTCAACTTCTAACGCGTAAAACAAATCCCAGAAATGGTAACTTACTGCCGGTAATTTGAATTTTCGTTGGTCCAAGAACTTGGTTTCATTAACATCCAATATAGTGTTGGAGGATATACCCGTTTACATACAAATACTGATACCATATAAATATACAAAATCCACTCACAGTCATATATGACACAATTTAAAGTACATGGCAAATCAAAGTACTATCTTCACCTCCAAGCATATTCACTATACTGCACTGAGAAAATTTTCCTAGTTCATATTATAAGAATGAGAATTACATCATTATAATACGTGCGATCATTTTCAGGGACCTGTGCGACACTTTGGTTAAATAGTCAACTGATTTGTCTAATATAATTTGTATAATAACTATCATTTAGCATCAAGGAACATTTGATGTAAGCTCCTTAGTTCGATGAGAAAAATGTAAAAACTTTTTCGAAAATTAGCAAAACATTCTGTAAATATTGCACAGTCCTACTCGCCATATACTATAGTGAATTATAGTCCTTGCACCAATACACAATTTGATCAATAAATTAACTTACAAATTCAATATATATTTATTATACGATAGTATACTAGATATATATGTTATATTGAGGTCTCGTATAATTGTTTTTGCTAAATATATATATATATATATATATACCACCATAAATATATTATAATACTATATTTGAAAAGGATTATACATAATGTATTTGGTAATTTGAGTGCTGTCCTGAACATAAAAACTTATTATTCACCTTCAATCAACAATATATTTTATTTTTTTCCCAACTTAAATAATGTTCGATAGTTACCGGTCCACAGAGAGGATTAAATTAAAAATATTACCAAGACTTGAAATTCATTATTTTCTCTTTTGGTTATTATTTATTTATTGATATAGAACAAGTTTAAACATATTTGGCTTTCATCGATAAATAGCCAGAAAAATATTTTTTTCACCGAAACGCGGGCAGCCCGGAACCAATGAATCGGTAAATTTTGGGAGAATCGGATCTGGAACCCGATCGGAGTCACATGATCGAAATCTGTTTGTATCGGAGCCGGAGACGGATCCGAATCCGGAGTCGTAATACTTTAAAATTTTTACCAATCAAAAGTTTCTTAATAAATTTTAAATTACCGGAGTTTTTAAAATAAACATTAAATCAAATCAGGAAAGTGCAACTCAAATATATTAATATTGGCAAGCATTGGCAGAGTCCACTCGTTTATAAGAGCTCTAATATTTTAATAAATATTTTTTCATTTGTTTTATTATCGGTCAACTATTTCCAATACAAACACTCTCTGATTTTAATAAAGGATACTGATTACTGCAAACTACGGAACATGGTTTAAGTAGTGAGGTTCTTCAGGTACCATGAGTATAGCACAACCTCTTCATTTCAAAATTATTATGAAATTCTACACTTCTGAACTATCCGACTATTATTACGAATGCTAACTTACTGACTGATGTCCCGAGCAAAGAAATCGAAATTGAGATTTAAAAAGCAAATTCTTCGTTACTATTTAATTTTAGTATAGAGAGAAATATAAAACTCATAACCCCGTTAGTATAATCCCTTAATCTATTAAATGTGAAATAATAAAATAATTGTTTACACCTTTGACATTATGTGTTTTTTGTTTTTGCTTTTTATTCTAATATATATAATATACTATATAATAATATATATATATATATATATATAACTAATATAATATAATATATAATTATAATAAATTTAATTATATATAGTAATTATATTAGTTATATATATATATATAGTATATATATATATATATATATGTAAATATATATATATATAATATATAAATAGCCTATGTATATACATATTATATATATATATACTATACTATATATATATATTATATACATATAGTATATATATATATATAGTATATATATCTATATAGTATAGTATAATATATATAATATATATATTTAGAATAGTCATATAAATTACAAAGAGATATACCTGGTAGTATTTTCAAATATACATATAAATATCTGAATATATAGAATCTCACTGGTCCATTGCGCCCTGTCCCGCCTCTCTTGGAGCAAGTGCAAGCTTCAGAGGGTAGATGAGATTTGGGCGGTTTCCTCACTTCTTTTTAAGCGCATCGTGGGGGTCCTACGAGGTTACACTGCCCCGTTGTTTTTCTGTGAGTAACACAATCTCCCAGGGTACGAGGGTTCATCCTAAGTTGGATTTAGGGACCGCAAGGACTTGGGACCATGGGGGTTGAAAGTGTTGACAACATAACACCAAGATTTGTAATTTGTTTGTTGCGAAGAAAAATAAATGAATGGGAAGCAAAAAAGACCAGAAAAGGACGAAAAAAACCACAATAACTACACCAATTACACCAAATCAACGAACTCTATTGTTAGTGACAATAACATTGTACCAAAAGAAACAGACCACACCACGACGAAACACATGAATAATTACAAGACATCAACTCACAGACAAAAGTATCTCAAACACTCCCCAACTAAATGCGTACGAACCATATTAAAAGTAAACACCACCTTCTCAGTAAAGAAAAGAGAAAATATCATGTTAATTACAGATTAACATAAAATAGTGACAACATGTAAAAAATAAAGAAAGCAAAAAAAAATAAAAAAATAATTCTTAAACAAAAAATTATTGGTGACGATTTAACAAAAATATTTAAACTAATCACAAAAATAAAGAAAGACGTTACATAAAGTAAAGGTCAAACACTAGAAGAAAAAAAGAATAAAATATTCAAAATAAAATGAATAAAATAAAAAAAAGCCAACAACCGAAAAACACCCCCCGATGTTAATAAACCCCCTAAGTCCCAACGGAAGTCCGAAAAAAAGGTAAAAAAATAAATTAATCATAATAAAAATATTAAGAAGTAATAAAAATAAAGTTGCCAATGACCCGCCACAGTACCAACAAGTCACAAAAACAAAAAAGGGAACCACACAAAAAAAAAAAAACACGATATAAAAATAAAAAAATTCAACAAATAAATTATTACCCAACCAGACCCTCCCGAATAGCAAAAGGCAAAAAAAGAGGAACAAAAAACACAACGGATAAAATTAAGATTTCGAGAAAAGGATATGATCGTTAGCAAAAAAGCACTGAAAACTGCCCGCGAAAGGAATGCCGAAACTTCAGAGCACAAAAACAAAAACTACACCTCGCACTCAGCTGGACATCAAAACACGTGAAGGAACAGCCCGACATGCAAAGACCGTGCCACCAGAGCATTCCTTCTTAAGAAGACCAAAAAATTCAAAAGGCACTAGAACAATTTGGTTATTTTAGGAAATGAGAATTATAACACACCGGACCAAAAACATCTGAATGACCGCCATTCAGAAGGATACCCCGCGGAGGAGATCTTCCATAGGAGAAATCAGAGAAGTACGGGGCGCAAGTCGCATGTGACGGGGGGGAAGGCAAAAAAAGTCCTCTTCCTCATAGGCGGATTTCCTGGACGGTATAGATCATAACAAGATACATAGATATTTATAGTGATCGGTGAAGCCACGGGAATGATTAACAGTAATAAGAATATAGATGGAAGTTAAAGGAGATTGATGTAGCTACCAAACAACAGATACGAGAGGTCAACACCAGGCTCAATCCTGTTAAAACGCGTATAGCAAGTAACCCAGTGATCTGAGAATTAGCCGGAAGGAAAGTGAAAGTCATGTGAGGCAGTGCAGTCGGAGAGCATTGGAAATCAATCAAGAAAAGACAGAGACAGAAGAAGTGTATACTTGTGGAGTTTGCAGAACAAGGAACTATAGCACTAAGTATTTAAAAAAGACATATGAATAATAGTGCAAATGACAAACTAGGCTGCCAAATCGAAGGAAAGTATCGACAGGTCAATGTCGACAAGTCATCAAAAAAAATTTCCCGCAGCCACCAGCGTAGTTTAAGCTTTTAGGTAGTACGTAGTAAGGTAGGTTAAGTAGTTACGGGGTTAGTAGGGTTTTGTTAGTATAGTACGGTAGTACGGTAGTTCTAGTGGAGGTTAGTTAGATAATCTTCGTTTGATTTAGAGAAACTAAATTTAACTAGTAATTTTTCTTCAAGGCGAGCCATTCGGTCGATCAGGTCCCTGTTCCACCCACCATACATCTTGCTCTCAATTCCAGTTCTACCAGGGACGCAGAGAGGGGGTGAAAGGAGCTTAAAGCAAAGAAAACAGAGATTATAGGAAGGGGAGGGGCCAAATCAAAAACAAACGGGAAACAGTTGCTAACACGGAACACCGCAACATTCCACATCCGCCTGAGTCGTGAAAGAATCTATATAGAGGAACAGTTCAGGGAGTGGAAGAAAAGAACTTCTCAAGACCGAACACCTGGATTTGCAAGAGAACGAAGGCGGAGCAGATAGAATGGGAGACTGGGGAACCGGGGCCAACAGAACAGCCGAATTTTTGACTAGCGCAGGCGCAGACACAAGACACCGGCAGCAGGCGAGCGACCACAAGAGTGACTATGGAGGGATTGATGAGATTTTCATTTGGAAGACCAACCTTACCTCTTCATCTCCGACTATGTCCATTCATATTTCTGTTAAAAACAAGTTTGTAAGAGTTCGGGTGAATAACGAATCCTCTATACACTAGGGGGTAAAATAAATCAAATGATGGCGAACCATTGGGGCGTGATCTACCATAGCAAACCAAAGGCACAATGGGGCAAATCCATCGCCTCGTTCGTACTCCCCTCTACCCAAAATAATATATTATATATAATATATAAATATTATAAAGAATATATATTATATAATAAAATTATATAAAAAATAAAAATATTATAAAAAATTTAAAAATCCGAAAAGAAAAGTCGTCTAATCCCAAGAAATAAGATTCGAGAATGGTTTCAAAAATGTTAGATAGAAAACAACAATTTTTGTAACCAATAGTATAATAAAAAAAAAAAAAAAAAAAAACAAAGGACAAAGCCGAATAAAACAGAAGCTAACGTTGCATCAGTAAGCCATGTAGCACACAGGCATTGGTAAATGCACGGTTCACTTCATACACATCCTTGACAAGGAGAGAGAGAGAGAGAAGGACGTGTTAGAGAAGAAGAGAGAGAGAGAGAAGAGTGGAGAGGAAAAGAGACAAGAGAATAGAGAAGAGATGAGAAGAGAGAGAGAGAGAGAGAGTAAGAGACGAAATAGCTTAAGTGAACTAAAATTAAATCCATCGAAAACTGGGTGTATAAATATCTCTTCTTTTTCTATCACTTTATTTATATTGTTAACCTTGTTGTTCAAACTCAAACATAAATGATACATTTTTTCTATGTTTCAGTTGAAATTACAATTTAGACCCTTTTTCCATTGATATGATAGAAGAGGGAGATGCGTCTAATTGTAAGGAGATGGTGAGTCCGCAATGGCAGAACAATACAGTGGTTTCATCTAATAATAGAAGCGTTCGATGGACCAGTTATATCTAAAATAAGAGAAAACGCTCATTAGGGATGATACATAAAATATAAGCTTGAACCCCGTGCTAGCATAACTCAATTCAAATATAAATATGACAATTCAGAGACCTTTCCCTCACGGTATTGAGACATCTAAAGTTTCGATTAGGTGCAATAGTAACGATAATTAATAAGTAATAATTCAGTTGAAATACAAATGTTTTAATAAAGTCAAATATTATGAAGCTGGGATCTTGATAATAGTACCTGCTAGGAAGCCGCACGCGGCGTTAAGATTTTTCACGGGTTATATTCACTGACAGGTAGCTCTTCTCGAAACTGAAAAGGTAAAACTTCTATCCCCACAATTCGAGCAAAGAGAAAAAAAGCAGAGAAGACCCTCACCCCCCCCCCCTGAATCACTGGTCCCAAACAGCGGCGTTGTATCAAGAAAATAGAAAACCGAATAACGACTAACAATTTAGCAATAGACAGGGCAGCCAATCAGTCGAAAGAGTTTAGTCACGTATAATCACATTAGTCAATATATTCAAGACTAAGTAGTCCCACGGCAAGTTCATATTCTGGTAATGGCATGATAGCGAACGACATAGAAGTTATTAAAACATTAATATCTTTACCTCAATCGAACTGTCAGAATAAAACACTACCTAAGCTCTAATATGTTAACAAAAACAGTTTCTGCCACACAATGCACCGCAATCAAGAATTTTCTTAAGTAACCAATTACATTTAGTCACACCATAAAACAACACAGATAGCCACACCGGGCCAAACGGTAGAGCGACGGATCCGCATGCAAGGTCGTGGTCGATACCTAGTTCGACTAGTAGAATACCTAGAGAAATCCCCCCTTGAATAGGGCATGCCCGAGGTGTGAACTTTAAAAAAAAAGACAAAAAAAAAACATTTTAAATTCACCATAACAAGAAACAACACTATTATACCAACACAAACACTGCATGAAGCTAGTACTCACTAGTTTAATTTACAGAATAAACGACACAGCAAACGCCAAGACATCAGAAAAACCCATACAGAACAAGAAAATAATTCAATTTGTATCATTTTTCGTATATAATTCACATCTCCCGCTCCCAAAGAAAAGACAGTCATTTCGGGAAGCTCGTGCACCAAAGGTCGCACAGGAAAATGCCGAAGGCAAATTGAGACGCTTAAAATATTGGTTTTAGAGTCTCTAACGAATCAACACAAACTTACTACCTACCTACCTAACCTAACCTAACCTAACCTACATCTCATAACCCTCATCTTACAACAACCAACCCTAACACCTACCTAACCTAACCAATAGCAACTTATTAGTCTAAATCTGAACCTCATCCGCAATCCCTAACCACCTGCTGGCGTCGACGGAATTTTTGGATTCAGTCGTGACCATATAACTTCGACCAATCCCCTTCGACCATGTCTAGTGACCCCAGTCGGGCATCCAAATATAAAGTAAATTTGATTGTATAGTATTTAAAAATGCAGTAATCAATGAAAAAATAATTATATATTCTGGACGTACCTCCCTTATCAACAGATTCTCTCCTTATTATTTTAGATCGACACAAGTAAACACAGACATTTATTGAGTAAGTATAGCTCAAAATAAAATACCAATTTCTTTAAGAGAGAATAAAGTTCTCTTCACTGAAAGTCGCTGCGAAATAAATTCTCTTCTTTTGCTACATACAGATTACGAAAAATTGTTAATATGAACACATATAAACAAATAGATCAATCCACTTAAATATAACGTATAATTAGAAGAACACATGTCAAAACGAAGTTTGGGCTCCACACAAGAAAAAAACCAATATAATAAATATAGAATTGCAATATCACTATGCATACACATAAAACATAAATATAAAGATATTTCATCACAAAATTATATAATAATAATATATAATAATATAATGCACGATGCAACCTAATATATTAAAATACCCATGATATAGAAGGCGAAATAGCGGCCAAAATCCATTAGAATAGAGAGAGAAAGGATACGCAATAGAAATACTAGGAGAAGGTATATATATGAATATAGATCCACTAGGTATAGAGTGGTTAAAAGGTAATATCATAGAAGTAATATATATAGAAAAGGAAAAATAATAGGTAATATACCGTTTTATATTAATTCAAACAAATTTATATTATTTAGAAATATTTTATTAGAGATAATTATTAAGGAGATATTAAATAGAGAACAAACCGATAATAGTGATAAAGGAGTTGACTCTTAAATAGTAAAAAGAGCAAAATTAAAAACATTTAGATAATAAATTATAATAAAGAAGACTGTACGCCCATCACGATAGTTAATAATAATTATTCTAATAATTTCAATTAAATATAAAGAAAAAAACCATAAGACGCAGATTATATACCTATAAATAATTTACAAAGCATACTTAATTCAATTCATACTACATTTGCTTATACATAATATAAAAAATAAAAAAAATAAAATTCATAAACGATAAAGCCACATATACAGACTATCTCTTAACTACAAGCTATAACACCAGACCTCTTGTCAGGAGCCTCACATCTAAACAGAAAGAATCTGAGACTCATGATCAATTCAACGCCCGTACGTTCTTTTTCATATTAAGAACACTTTATATTTGATTGTCGAAAAACAAAATTGACAGATAAGAGGAAATCCATATAAGAAACACCGGCTGCATTTGCCATATGGTAAGAGTTAAAATTCTTAATATTTTTTACGAAAGGTTACCGTTAGTTCTTTTTTCCAAATTTTCATAAAACACCATTCGATAGTCATATGCGTTTTTACGGATACACGTGCCTATCTTGCCGTTTAGGTTGTTGTTCTCATTTCCCATTCGGAACTTCAGTGCAAGATTTGCTTATTCCTAATGTAGTATCATATCATATATCTATCTATATAATATATATATTATATTATACTCCCTTATAATAATATTATAATTAATATGTATATAATATAAATATTATGATATAAAGTGTATACATAATATAATAAAGTAAGGTAGCTGCTAAATATAAATACCTGCTTTATATACTATATATATATTAAAATGAGTCAGAATATATATATATAATATATATATCATATATATATAATATTATACATATATATATTATATACTATATATAATATATAAAGATAATATATATATAAATATAATATTATAATATATCATATAATATGATCTGATTTATGTAGTCACATTATTATTAAAATAATTATTATTCTGAGTATATCTATTATTTATTTAAAATTTCATATAATGACTATTACTTTCACAAGCATGGCATGGAAATACGGTCTATAAGTAACATTTTCTTGGCAGATTATGAAGAGATTTATTCCGTTATACAATATAGATCGCGTGATATATATGATAAACATAAATAATAGTGAATTTAGTGAGTTCCTGAAAAACACTCTCTACTGAAAAGAAATTCCTAATACTAGACATTAAAAAAATGAATAATATTGAAAATCAGTTGCAACTCGAGATATTCCATTTTTCTTTTGGTCACATATATAATATAATTTAGTTGAGGATATCTTATATAATACTATTATAGCAATTAAATACTTTAAGAACTATCTATCAATATATAGCTAAAACTATAATTAATAATATATTGGGCACATAACATAAAACTTTTAAATGATTATATTTATTATAATCTACTATATATTATATTATATCTATATTATTCTATATATTTAAAATTATAAAACTATATATGGATAGAGTTATAAGAGTTAGAGATGGGGATGGCAGGGAATTTCAAAAAGAAGGAATCATAATACGCAGAAATCCAAAAAGACTTTATTATTAGTAAAATATTGGCAAAATTGAACCTATAATGCTAAATTAAAATGACAAAAAACAATAATGTAAAAAAATGATATATACAAAAAAATACAAAATATAAAACAAATATAAAATAAATATTAACAAAACCTAAGTAACAGATCGTGCAGTAAATTTTATAGATAGCAGTTTTTCCCAGTCATAAATCGAAGATACATTTATTAGAACAAATCATAATAACTATAAAACAGTTCTCTACCTATTTAAATTGGGCTTTTAATGACTCTATCAAAATAGTAAAATCATCTTTGTTCGTAAGCTTCATTTAACTAAAACACTTCTTCATGTTATATCTCTCCACACACATTGCAAGTGCCGAGAGAATTTTCTTAAGGTCACATCTCAGCTTCACGCATGCGCGTTTTTGCTTACTAAATCTTGCAACGTTCTATTGCCAGGAAATTCTAATGTGTACATAATACATTAACATTCCCCGATTCTTTTGGAAATCTTATTATATTATGATTATTATTTCGTCTTCAACACTACAAAACTTCACATTCAAGGTTGCATTTTTAATGTCTTATTACAAAGATCTATCTCAAGCAAAAATATCAAAGTATCAGATTTCAGCTAACTGTGATCAGAAATCTCTTAAAACCATCATCAAATCCTAAAAACACCTTTCTATCTGGGTTATAACAATATTTAACATTTTGTTTTCTCTTTGAAAGTATGCTACCCAACACTCATTTTATATCATTCATTTTCTCTTTGAAGCTATGCTAACCAACACTGTCACATTTCGATATCAGTCTTCTTATTTTTCGGAAATGCACCTTTTCTTCATGTGCGTATTCATTATTTGAACTTTGGTTTAGACAACAGTATGCGTTTTAATCAAACTTAAAATTATTATTGCTGATCATTGCTATGTTAAATTACGTTTTGTCTCCTTTGTTTAAAAAATCAGACTGGCCTCTCTTATCTTAGATTGGCTTTCATGTCCTTACTACGATTAGTGTTGTATCT
Source organism: Trachelipus rathkii (assembly GCA_015478945.1). NCBI lineage: Eukaryota > Metazoa > Arthropoda > Malacostraca > Isopoda > Trachelipodidae > Trachelipus > Trachelipus rathkii. Next base: position 34,780 of record JABUQX010065151.1, read on the forward strand.
TAAAAGTACAATGGATTGTAACCAAAGATTATCTTTATAATCTTTCAAAACATAAATACAGTTTTTTAAACTTTGACCGTTACGAAGATCTCTTTTCGGAATTTTAACTTTAGAAGCGTGTGGTTTCTTGACAAGGCCCTTGTACGAAGAGGATACCTTTTAAAAATATCGCTTTACGATATTACTAAGGCTGTGCCCGGTCCATTGGACTTTATTTAGACATTTAAACATCTCCCCCGCATACGTAATATAATGTTCATCAAGTGAATGTTCGGATTCTTTAAAATCCTGCTTCCTTTTGTACTGACTTCTTATCCGTCTCACTCAATTATGACATTTCGTACTGCAACCCTTTCGTAATTAAATTGCACAGGTTTTTTCAATCTATTTTACTCTACATCTTTTATTTTAATGACAGCAGTCGATACATTTTCCACTTTTATGCCTATTTGTTTGCTACATACTGTTGTAAGGAATTCTTTCTTTTACAGCTGCTTAACTGTGAAAGCTTTCTCATCAATAATTCTAGTCTCCTAGTTTTGCAATCTTTCCTTTACGTTTGCAGCCCTTCCTTTTCAAATACCGTTTGCCTGTTGATTGCATCAACATTATTTCATTATGCGATCTGCAATAATTCACCTAAATTACTTTTCGTAAATGAAATGGGTATTGTTTAATGAGCGTAATATAGAGAATATACTTCATTTAATTCTATAAAAGGCTGTCTTAGAATCCCCTTGTACTTCCAACGCGAGATGATCACTATTGTAATTAATACTAAATTGTCCTTCAATAGCAATAAACACCGAGAAGTTAATATATAATATTAATTTTATTTTTAATTTCTTAAATCTTTTTTTCCAATTACCTATATTTATTATTATTATATATTAAATAAAGACATCAGATTTTAATATCTCTTACTTAACTATTCTTATTTTTTCGATATATGAAGAGCTTAAAATTTCATTAATCATTTACCATCTTTCACCAGACTTAACTGCGAGAATAAGTATGCATATAAGGATATAATCGACTTTTGTTACATATATTATTTATCTATATGATAATTTACAGCTTTTGAAAACTCTATGGAAAGCTCAAAGGTGTGTCAAAGTTTAATGAAAAATAATAATATATAAATATGTTTTATTATAGTATCTATATTCATCCTATGAAAATCTTAAACCATATTTAAACAACTTAGATATAAGAAGGCGACTCCTAACTTTGAGTGTCTTTTATTTTAAATGGATTATAATAATTTCTTTAAGTGACTAACCTTTTCCATGTTTAAATGATAGTTCTTTTCAATATTAAAAAAGTAAAGGCTTTTGCAGGTTATCCACTTTTTAATTTTAAAAGTTAAAAAATTTAAAACTTTTCTTTCAATTTATAATAAAACTGTATTAAAAATTAATTTTTCTGTATTATATAACATTTCTGGCATTAAATATTATATTATTGAAAACATATCAAAATTTTCTTTATATAATACATTTATCACAAAAAAAAAAAAAAAAACAAGTATGGCATATGCATTGTCGCAACAAGTCAGATACAACATCCACAAAAACTTGCGTGCTGCTCTTGATGAGCTGCAAGCGAGAGAGAGGATTGATGCACATTAAATCAACAGAAAGAAGAGAAGTTAGTTAAAGTCTTTAAGCGTTGTCATATATTATACATTTTTTCCATATGCAAAGAAGGTGTACGCTACCCGTATTAACATAACAATTTCAAATATTAAACATGACATTTTCCCCGAAAAACCATAACATACTGGTAAAAAATAAATAAGCTATCAGGTATATTGGTTTGCAGAAGGAAGCTACTCCAAGTAGCAGACTATGTGACCAAAACTCTATACTAAAATATGATTTTGGATTCGTTTGATCTCTGTATAGTCTTTGTGTAATTGCGAAAAGCTAAAATGTGGCAACGTTTGTTGGTCCTAGTCGCCTATGTAATTATTCTAGTTGAGCACCCTAGAAAATATAAATTCATAATAAAGACTACCTATTACTCCTTTTTTATATATAGTCTATCAATAACAATTATTATTATGGACGTTTAGAGAAATATTCTCACCTTCAGGATTATAAAATCATAAAATATTAAGCTAAAAGCTCTTATCTATTCTCAAGTAATCAAGTTTACTAAGTATGATAAGGTAGGACCTCATTTCCTCAGTGCGGCGTAAATAGCATTTAGCGCCATCTTCAAAATTGCACTATACTAACTTCATTTTACCTATACATATTTAATATGTATATCTTATATTTAATACTATAATCGCATATAGTTAAATCCCATATGATATCAATAACGACCATAATATAGTAAGTAAGATGATACAGCAGAAATTATTATAGATAATTGACGAGAATATAATAAATAATATTGGACACAACTAATGAAGTATTTGTCACCACATATAATCTCATTCAACACATATAAAACAGACAGAAAAAAGACAGAGGGGAAAGACAAATAAAGTAGGGCATAGCCAGCGTATGTGCGAGAAATTGCACACAATTCAAAGATTCTTCTTCTAAAATATGAATGTATATGAGTGTAACTGTTGTGAAGAATTGATCTTTTCGTAAGTAGAGCTTACTAAACTAATATATAGTATTAGAGTTTCGAACATGAGTATTAATCTTTAGCGAATCGTCTCAATCACATATTTTACAAAAGAACACACGCAATCCTTTCTTTTTTTTCTGGTTTCTCATGCTCAATGCAGAGCGCTTGTAAAACATCATAGAGAGAGGAAGTGAAAACTTCTCCATTTTCCTACGAAACACGCACAAAATGAGAATAACACTTTGACACTTGTGAAATTTCTCAGTAGTCAATACGTCACACTATTGCATGATCGGTGACTCAGCGCCTCCAATATCTAGCAGACAATTTATGTTGTTGCAGAACGATCCCTTTAAAATCCATATCCTTACACAGAGCTTTTACTGAGTCTTTACTTCTCTCTTATGACTGCAATATGTATTACTAATAATCTAAAATTCTCTAAATTGCTTAATCACGTCAGAGGACATATAGGAGATATCTCTGATGATATTGAGAGTGATTCTTAACTCAATAGATTGGATTATAGATTTGACCTAAGATACTAATTTGAAAATTCTGATTTGCATGATTTCAGTTAGAGAAATAATCCGATCTCAATTTCTTCACCTTTCTATCACAAGTTAGAGTGATAAATTATTTTTTTATTAAGCGATAAGAATTCATATAATTTAGGAATTAAATTCAGCAGATACGAAATCCAAAAACGTGAGATCAAATCTAAGAAATAGTGTTGCCGATAAACATGGAACTTCTAATTTCTGTAATTAAAATACCACAAAAAAAAATTTTTTAAATAAGAAACGTAAATAGAAATATAGTATTACAAAAAAAATGACTAAAATATAGAAACAAAATATAATAAATAATATAGAACAAAACATATCCTAAATACTAGAAATATCGATGAAAGTAAAATTGTATCTATATAGATTACCACAGTACCGAGATATACCTTCGAGAGCAAAGATCACGGAGTCACTAGATAAAGCAACTTCTCACCATGATATGCGCTCTTTATATAATACATTCTATATAATAAATATATATAAAAAAAAAGGTTAAATCGATAGATATTCGTAAAGACGGCTCTTTCAGATATAGAGCAAATAGTCTTCAGTTTATAAATAGATAACAATAGTATCCAGAACATGTGAAGCGTGACTGACAACGGAAGAGAGGAATAGTTATTCTTATAAAGGTCAACCATCTATCAAGCATACAAACAAGCACAAATTACGGCGTTTACTAGCCTAACTATAAACTATGACGAGAAATGAGAAAACGTAATATATAAATATAATTACAAGAAGAAATATACCATAAACAAACTATAAAATAAACAATTAAAACTATATAAACTAAAATAAATAGTTACTAATAAACATAATTGAATAACACCTGCAAAAAAATAATTAAATATAATAATAAATTAAAAAATAATTAAATAAATAAATTCTACATAATATAAAATTAAATATACTAATAATAGTAAATATAATTATATAATATATAATATATAATAAATAATATATAAAGAATATAATAAATAAAAATCAATATTATCATATTTCCTACATCTACATTAACAAATATAATAAATAAATAATATAAAATAAAAATAATAATATATAAAAAATATATATATAAATTAAAAAATAATAAATAAATAAAATAATATAAAAATAAATATAAATTAATAATAATAATAAATAAGAAATAAATAGAATGTAAAGAATATGAAATAAAATATATTATAAGTATATATATGCGAAGATAGTAATCTAAAATAAGCATATATTGAGTACTACTAGTAGCTAGTAAGTATCACACTCACTGCGAAATTCCTGAGAAATATGAAAGCTGAGATATATAAACACTTAATATAATATGAGAATAAACAGATTTTTCTACAAATTTTATATCTTAGATAAGTATGTGCGACTTTCTACTAATTTATGAAAGAGTGTATTAAGCATATCAATATACCAGTATTTTATCCTCAACAACTTAATGCCTTACTTTAGCTTAATATATTATTGCTGAAATAATTATAAAATTACCATAATTTAAAAGAAATTGAAAAGATGTTTAAAGCATTGAATGAGTAAAAGTGCTTAATGTTGTTACTCACAGAACAAAATTACAACAACGCTCGCTAAACTATGCATAAAGATTGAAAAATATATAAAGTAGGATGGAGCGAATATAAACAAGATTATTTAGATTGAAAGAGAGTGTTAAACACTCTATTGCGTTCATGAGCTTACCGAGACGGGTGAAGTCCTCTACAAAGCCACTCCACCCTATACTAACATGGCGACTATTAGATAAAATTAATAGAGGTGAAAGAGGAGAATTCAGCGATTTAAAGTACGTTCTTATAACTTCAACGATATGAATCATGACAGATTTCTAATCAGATTAGAACATTAATACTTTCTGATCTCTATTTCAAGGAATATAATTAAATTTCTATGTAAATCAATTACATGTCAGTTTCAGCAATATGGCAAGTTGGTCGTTTTTGCGGTAAAAGGAGAAGTCAGAGCAAAAACTTATATAGAAGAAGGGTAAGAAAAGCAATTTGGGCGTCAGACCTCCCTTCTAAGTATTAAATTTTGTCATGGGCAAACTGACAATCTGATAAATTTGCAGAACCCAAACTACAGTTGAGGTAGGCATAGTTGACCCTAAAATATTCCTGAACTGATTAAAGCTTTTATCTTAATTGATGACGTGGGAATACACAGGAAACTGTACACTTAGTGGCATCTAATAGTCAGAGCTTGAATGTATACTACTGTCGTATATTCTAAATATCCTACAATAAAACCTTAAATACGTCTTGTAGAAGGAATTCATCTTCTTGAAAAGAAAAGAGAAAATACGAGTTACTGTTAAGTGGGGGAATTCAGATAAGATATGGAGAAACCTTATAAAAGTTTAGGGACCAAAAAAAGAACCTTTAGGAATGAAGTCCAGAGAATGACGCTTATCAGAGTCACAAAGAGCATGATCTCACATACACGTTATAGCTAGCGGAGAGAATTGGATCTAAGCCCACCCAATGTGCGAGGAGTTGTGAAAATGAAGCCGAATTTCAAGTGTGCATGCTGGACAGGAAAGGTCACCATCATAAGGCAAGGATGGAGAAACTTCTGCGACTTGAGAAAGTGAGAGAATTAAAATGAGATAAGAGGTGGGAGTGACAGACTACAGCAATTACAAGAGAAGATGGGTTGTAAAGTTCTATAGAAAGAGAGAAAGGGAGCGTATGGCGAAACAAAGGTCAAACATGTGGTTCAATGATTTGTTGGGGACAGTACATCTGGAGCTGGTGTGCAAGGTCCGTTGAGAGTAAGTATTGCATCCAGAGTCGTAAAAGCATGAATGATTCGGATCAAGGGCCCTCGGCCCCTGTTAAATAACAGTAGAAAGACCAACCAACCAATATCAGATATTGTGTAAATGGAAAAATCCCGTAGAATAGATAGTATTTTCAGTATTTAGAAGAATGTGAGTAGGAGGATAAAGAGTCTCGTGAGAGGATAATCAAGATTTTTCGAGAAATCAAAAAAAGAAGCGTGAAACCTCGTCTCTTTCTGGTATAACATGGTAGCGAGAGAGATCCAAGGAAGTAGTAGGTACAGTAGTTTTTTATGAGCCAAGATGCGAACGAATCTGCGCGAGGAATGTGCAAGAATACAATTTCCAAGTGCGAGAATAAGATAAGAACAAAAAGCGTGAAACCCAACATGTCACTGGTCCGACCGATAAGAAAACATAATTAAACATGAGATACACGCCTAGATTTACATAACGATATATTTCTTCGAATAAAGTAACAGTGATTCAAATAAAATTTCCTCAAACAGCCAAACAGACTATACGACTCTCCTAGTAAGCTAACTGCAGTACAAACAAAAGGATAACATCAAGAAGAAGATAACAGCATAGGCTGGAAAGCCCACCCGTTTGAGATATCATAGTTTATCTAATTTAGAAGAGATACACGTCACAGTCAACCCCAATAACCTAACTAAGTCACATGGCATCTAGTAATACCGACAAGAAATCGGAGTATCACCCTGGATCATAGACCACTTCAAACAGAGTAGGCTGTGTATGATGGGCACAGTTCGTGTAAGAGAGTTCCTCGAGATATACACCACACCGGTTTATCGCGCTCATTCCTCCCGTGTATAACGAGCATGGAACCTAATTATAATAATTTAGCGTTGAGAAGAGCACATCGGAAGATTAACTATCATCATCAAGTTGTGGGACAGAGAAAATAACCCCTTATCAATTAGCGGCCCCTTTACTATAGTCAAGGCCTTGCGACACAACGAAAACAGCGTTATTAACTCCTGTTAATGCACCTTGCACAACGCGGGACGAGAAGTGTGAAAGTGGACTGGAAGAGCACCTAACACTAATGCTGCGAAATGCATCGGATGACGCAGAGCGGGCATTAGATAGGCAAAAAGAATGAGGACATCCTCTTTCAAAGTACGTGAAAGGACTGGGGAGGGAGTAAAATATACAGGCGTAAAGGGGCTAAGGAGGATTGAAATTCAAAAAATAAAAATAAAAAAACAAAAAAAAGATAGAAACTGTGGTGGAATGGATGCGGCGGATTGAAAGATGCGGAAAATTTGAAAAATGAGGGAAGTAGAAAATAAAATTAAAATATTATCAGGAAAAATCCACACAAATACCCTAGTGCTCTGATATCCGGAGGGAATAAGGAAATCCAGCAAGACAAGAATAGGAGATCTTGCTCACATGATACTAAAAATATCCAGGATTAATCTACCGATATAATAACTATACGAGATGCAGGGCACTATCAACTGGTAATACTGAAAAGTTGATCACTATTAATATTTATTAATGAATAAAAAAAAAGCTCTCAAGAAAAAATGAAGATGTAAATCTACCTATGAAATATAAGAGATAAAGACATAACCTCAATAAGCAATTTATTTATAATAGTAGAATCAGAAACCGTATTAATATGACTAAATAATATATTATATATAATATACTAAAATATATATTATAACTGTATATATTATATTATATAACAAATTTATTATAATATTATAAAAAAAAAGACTCACTACGTAAGGTATATATTACCAATATAAACTATAAGGTAAATATATATAATATATAGTAGTACTAATATATCAATATTAGTACTACTATATTATAGATAACTTATACACCTATAGCCCCACCAACTACAACTATTTCACACAAAATAGAACATCATGACACTCCTATAGTGTGTGTGTGTGTGTGTGTGGTGTGTGTGTGTGTGTGATAGGTGGGGTTCACCGGAAGCTCCATGATAGATTAATGTTTCACATCTTAATAGTTATAAGTTATTTTCCCATGACAGGTTAAGTGATAAGTTATATATCTGCTCCCGGGGCATGTTATTAAATTGAGTATTATCACACTTATAACTTTGTTTAATATTTGAAGAATTACAATCCCTTTAAAAAATATAATTATTCGTTTACTTTTTGTTTTTAATGAACAACTTTATCTTTTATGTGATAATTTTATGATTAGGTCTATAAGATTAAAAGTTTTTAGAATAGTCAATTTTACGATAAGTTTATTAGATCAGTAACTTACACTGTGATTATATTTTTTTATTCTTACGTCTTTTTAACATTTAAGTTTTTAGTTTTTAAGATTTTAACGTTTTTTATTATTATTAAACCACGGGTTTTTGCACAACACCAATACGTATAAAAATACGGAACGCTAGATCTTGATAATCATCATAAAATTAGTTTTAGGAATTTTATGATTTTAATTTTTTTCTTCTGATATGTTAACGTATTTTTAGAGGTTGTGTGTAATGTCTTCGTGGTTGTTTTATAACTTTCTATGATTTTAATCTCTTTCAGTTTGATCAAAATATTATTGTAAAATACCCAAGGCGTATTAGCGATATAAAAAAATACAGTTTTAGCACGTTATTTAAGCGTTGAAGTGTAACAATATTAATATTCTGATTTTTCAGAGCTTCGTTTTTTGTCTGTCTGTTATCTGTCTGTATGTTTTGTTGTTCGCGTTGTGTTGTGCTTGCGTAGTTGTGAAGTATCTTGGCAGGTTTGCACAGACGCGGGGGACTCTATCGACTTACCACATGCCGCGAAGAACTTACTCGTCAACTGAAGACTCTGCATCTCCGTAAGAGAGAGCACTCACCCATACTTCGAGACTCTAAGCCTGACCTTTGTTGCATCACTGTCTGAGACCAGATGGCTTTAGGAATGTACACCCTTCAATAACACATCGTTTCCACCTAATGTCCAACTATATACTTATCCACGATAAATTTGCCTTGTAAAAAGGGGGAAAAGATATTGTTAGCCTATGTTATGAGCATAAATCACTTCTTCCGTACACAAAATCGTTGCGTGAATCTCGATATCTCACTAATTCGAGATGGAATTATTGCTGGCTCTGAAAATCTATTAACTCCCTGCTAAATTGAAAAATAGTTAACTAAGTGAAAAAACTACCTGCAATAGATAGTCTTGTGACTTAGCTGCTACTATCCTCTAATTTGCAGCTGTACTCATCGTATTCCCCTTATTCGCATGTCACACAGTGATTTTATAAACAAGAAAGCTCCATCGTGCCATTTTTTTTAGTAATAAATCTTGACTCACTGTCACACTGAGAGAATAGTCACTAACATCTTCTCTCAATACTTTACTCGAGAATTAACATAGAGGTCCTCCTATATATAGGAGGAATATCGAATGATACATAACACTCGAATTGGTGGTGAGTTCCTCTCCAGACCTGATTAGCGGGGGGAGGAGGCCGAATCATTTAACATTCTCAACGGATCTGGAGCAACTAATTAAAGACCCACACACATTCCGAGAATCCGGTCAACCGCTAAACCCCCAACACCCTCTAAACTTTCGAACACAACGTTGACCTTGAAGGATGCACTCACTAATGAAAAAGCACAGATCTAAAATCCGCAGGTCCTAACTCCACGTCGTTAAATCGACACACACCCTTCCGCTATCATCCTCTCGGTAATCTGAACCACACATTCATATCAGACATTCTCTTAATAAATTATTCTCTCCATATCAGGCTTCATCACTTGCCCTTCACCTCCAATCTGCTTTTTATTCTGTGTCACATCATTTATGTATTCGGCTACCTGATTGGGGGCCTTACGCGTCAGCTTTCTCTTAAAATCATAAAGTCACAACTACGCCCCGTAAATGCTTAATTCTCTTAGTCCTAGCTGGATTGACTGGTCTAACTGACTCTGGTGGACAGGCCTTCTACTTCTGGCGTGCCGATCGAGAGGGTGGGAGCTTAGTGCGGATTGTTGAACTGGCACGCCTTTCACGGGGGGTATGGAGCAGTTAGCATTCCTTCTTCCGACCCTCACATACTTTCTCTCAAGTCCCTCACACTTAGAGTAGCGAGAGTGTGATCGTTGAGCTGTTCATCGGTGGTGGCCGATTTAATTTCTCCAGGCTAGAGCGCACCAGTGCGTATCGGACGAGTAGGAAAATATTCTACATTCCTCTACTCGGCTTCTCCTCTCGCTACATTTCATTCGCTAAAAGATCGTTGCATGGATACACACGGACTTCGGACCGATGCATGACAAATGCGAGACTATGATAACATTTCAGCTACAATAACTCGAAAGACTACCAGTTAAATAACAACACTCCTCCTTGGTCTCCTACTAACGACGAAATCAATTTCTGCCCGTAATCAAACTTATGCCAAGAACATCTCTGAACAACTTCTGCAAATCTGCTCCAATTTCCTCCGCCCTAGTCTTTAATAATTTACGCAAATCTCGATGAGTATCTTGATTGCTCGTAATTTCTCACGAACCAACTGAAAAACGAAACTGCCAACATCGCTCGGCCTTCTACTAATTTTTCCTCTAACCTCAACCCTGGACGATTCTGAGCATTCCTCATTACCTCCTCCTTTCTCCGATCCAACTCAAACCCAACATAATCTTACGGATCTTTGGTTGTGCATCCTGATGCTTTGCCCTGGATTACATTAAATCGGTGCATGGGCTCTCCAACCTGAAATCCCATAAATCGTAAACCACCTCAGTGACTCAACCAAACAGATAGACGTGAACGAGGCCTGGTAGGCTGCCGGATGGCATCCTCTCCGTTTAATGCTCTACTAACTGCTATGAAAGCCCCCTTCGAGTTGTTGTAGGTGATGTCGCTAATCACCGTCAAACATATCGTAGCTCAACATCCGACTTCAACCAGTCAGCCGCCTTGAACCTCGTTCCAAGTTTAATAAAAAAATCATAAATAAGTTATTCTTTCTTATTGTGGATCCTTCAGAGAGCACTTTAAGTAATTAAGGTAAATTTTTAAATTTATTTTTGTTACTTTTTTTTCCCTTCTCCAAAGTTGAAAGTTTGTGAAGGAGTTACACGAGCGATTTATGTCTCAGACCAATTCCGAAAAAAAGGTAGCCGCTCTGACCTCCACACTATCGCCCCTAAGCTGCTCACGTTGTTCTATACAAAGTCTTTGAAACCCTCCCTCACTCTCATTTTCTTAGATCATCTGGAATCTCTATCACTGTCCTTCCGGATCGCGCAAGTAGCGCTTCGGACGCTCGACGTTACTGCGATAGTACTTCCGTATCTACTCTATTTATGGTTTTTTCCGCCCTAGGACTAACGGGGGGGAGACCTGCGCTGGGTGGCGCTTTGAAATATCCAAACATGTGACCAGGGTATGGCACGCGTTCACTGCTCTCCAAGCTCCTCCTTTGGGTTCCTCCTTCACTTTGCTTTACTTAAGTCTAGTTTCCTCTCAATCGCGCAATGATCGGCTCGTTTTTGCCGGGGCGATCTCTTCTTTTTCTGTTAATTTGGTGTTCCTCAGGGTCTGTTTTTCTCCTACTTTATTCTACTTTCATTAAGCGATCTTCCACTATGACACATCAATACTCCTACCACACTCGTAGCCGAACCGACCCTTCATTATTCAACTCATTTCAATTCTGACTCCCTCTTTTACTTCGTAGAATTCGCTCTTCGTCTAATCTTTCCGATACTATAACTTCCTCGCTGATCTTGGAAGCGATATTTCCGGGTGCGGTTGTCTCAAATCTGTGACAATTAATTATCTTTAAAAAACTCAAACTTCTAACAAATCCCTCCTCTCTAAAACACCTTAACACGCCTTTCCTATCTCTTCGACGGTTCTCTCGTCTACTCCTGTTGACAATATAAACAATCCTTGGCCTTACATAAACAAAAAATGTCTTTTGGATAACCGTCACATCCCACAGGTTGCTAGGCGGCCCAAGAAAACTAGGGTTCCTTTAGACTGGCGAGACTTTTTTTTCCTCTTCTCAGTCTCCAGTATACAAGGGCCTCATCCACCCCTTGTATGGAGTACTGGCTCTCAGTATACTGGGTGGGCTCAGGTTTTCACCCGGTCTATTGGACAGGGTAGGTCATAATGCCGAAAAGGCCTTATAAACTGTCCGTCTTTCCACTTCACGTGACCCTCTATCTTTGCGGCGCAATGTTGGTGCTTTACCTCTTTTCTATAGTTACCGCAGCGGCAGGTGCTCGAGGGAACTTTTCACTCGCGTACCTCCACCTTTACGACGTCCTCGTAGCACAAGGGGGTGCTGTGTCTGCGCATGAGTTTTGTGTGGATATTGGCAACTCCAGGATAGTTCGCTGCGGTGCTTCCTTCTTTCCAGCCACTTCTGTTCTGTGGAATTCGTCTTCCATCTTCTGTTCTGCTTATTTAATTCCCGCACTTCAAAGCCCTGCGTCCTGTGCTCATAACTGCGTAATCTTGCACCGTTAGTTCGTGTACTCTGAGGCGTGCAACCCCCCCCTCTTGTATAGGGCTTCGCGCGTGATGTGTGTGACAACAGAAAAAAAAAATATATATATATATATATATATATATATATATATATATATATATATATATATATATAATATATATATATTATATATATATATATATACTAATATATAATAATATATTATATATATATTTGAAGTAGTCAATTAATACTATTTTAGATTTTTTGCTAATAATACTAT
>JABUQX010065152.1:0-12500 GCA_015478945.1 Trachelipus rathkii
AAGAGATGAATTTCCCAAGTCCCCCCCCGCCGGGGGGTTGGTGGTGAATTTGTATGAAAAACTTAAATAAAAATTTTATACTAAAACAAATTTGGAATCAGCTGTATAATTTTTTTTTTTAGGGTGGCTCGAGACGCCGGTGGGACGAGGGGGAAACGAAGTCCCCCGTCGTCCCCCGCCAGGAGGCCGAGAGACCCCGCCTCTTTGCATCTTTGTGGTTTACCCTTGGGGTATCTTTTAGTTAAAAAAAATAAAAAAAAAAAAAATTTTTTCCATTTTTTAAAAAATTTCATACGCTGATTATTAAAATGGTTATTAGTTTTATTGTACCTTATCGTAGTTTTGGAGATATAAAAAAAAAAAATATATAAAAAATTAATAAAAAATTTAATATTTTTTTTTCATTTTCCATACAAATTTTTCATACGCTGATTCAATATATGTTATCAGTTTCTGTAGCTATCTTATGTTTTCGAGAATATGATGCGGTAACTCTTTAGTTTCACCATATATTATATATCTAATATAAAAATTAATATATTAGTTATATTATTATATATAAATATATATATATATATATATATATTATATATATATATAATTATATATATATATATATATATAGTTATATATATATAATATATATATATATATATAGGCCAGCTCTAAGAAGAGCCACAATCATATTACAAAAACTACAACAGCTTACGGAAAAGGGAATACTATTGCTGGAATCCTGGGAAAATTTGACCGAGGAAACTGTATAAAAAAAAAAAAAAAAAAAAAAAATCATATCTCAAAAACTACAAAAGCTACAGGGAATGAAATACATTTTTGGAATCCTTGTAAAAATTTATAGTTAGGAAATGTAAAAAAAAATAAAAAAAAAAATTAAAACATTAAATTGGCTATTTTTTTTTGGGCGGGGGTGCTGGGAGCAGGGGACAATATATATATATTATTTGTTAATGCATTACACGGCAATTTTAGGGGGCCTCGAGCGCACGGGGGAACACCAGGGGGCGACGTTTTCGCATACCCGTAGGGGGGGGGGGGGAAGGGCGGAGGAGACCCGGCGATAACCCAAATAACGCAAAAAAGCGGGGGTTCCAAGAACGCTCTCTTTGTTTTGGGGCTCCCTGGAGGGGTGGGGAATTAGTCTACCGTGGTCTGTAGTTATCGTCCGGTGAAGGCCCGAGGAGACCTCTGATCTGCCTGCATCTTGTTTGTCGTGTTATGGGACCTTGGGTTTATTCTTCTTGTATGTTTAAAATCATTGAGCAACATATTGTTATATTATATATAGGTTGCTATTTATGTTTAACGGAGTAAGCCAGATAAGTTAGGTCTCTGAAATTTGTAGGGTCCGTGGGTCGTGATATCATATTTACTTATAATGTTTATGTAACTAATATTTTTTTTTTTTTTTTTTTTTGTTACGATTTTCCTATCCAATTATTTTTACCTGAAGGATTTTGCTCTGGGAAGATGTGATTCTCGTTTTTTGCTGTAGCTTTATGATGTATGGTTTTTGGGATATAATATTATTTTTTGTTGTATTTTATTTATTTAGTTGTGATTTTTTTTTTTTTTTACTTATTTAGCGGCATACTTTAATATGGAGGTTCTGAGCGACTTATTTTCCATGCTAATGTTATTTTCCTTTCCGGTGAGCTTTTTTATTTTTTTGGATGATATGATGGGCTCTTGCTTATGAGGTTCTGAACGCTATTATATATATTTATGGTTGTTATAGTATGATAATTATTTGGGGGGTATAGGTTTGTGAGGGTGAGTTATTTTATAAGAGGGTATCATTGATTTATATTGTGTATGTGTTGGGGTTGATATATTATTTGTAGTATATATTATATAGTATTTTATGATTTTGAGGTGTATGAGTAGTTTGTTGGGTGTGTGGAGTATATATGTATATTATAGTTATGTATGGAGTGTTTATAGATTATAGGTTAGTGAGTATTTGGGTTATTGTTAAGTTATGGTGTTATAGTTTATCTGTTTGGTGGGTTTGTAGGTATGTGTCATTCCTCATAAAATGCAGAGCTATGTCACTTGAGGATAAGCTAATGTAGAGAAATCGCTTATTAACTTGATTGTACAGGGTTGGTAGATATTAAATAGTTACATTTATTGTAGTTCATGTAGAGCTGAAGTTTTGTTACTCGAATTTGAATTAGAAAAAAATATTAAATAGCAAATATAGGTCTTTTTTACAAATTTAAAAAGTTAAAAATGTTGAAAACTTGTATGATATTACCGGTGTTGGTGGTTGGTGTCTGAGAGATTTTTCATGAGAGAACGTCGCTACTCGAGTGAGCAGTCAATGCTAATAGGTGCCAATGTTGAATTTTTTCTTTTTGTAACTAAAAGGCAAATCCCAGCGGGTTAAACGAAGTAACGATTAGGCAACGAGTCGGGTTTCTCGTGGCTATTCCGGGGATCGACCTCTGTCCCTTCTTCTGCCCTTGTCGTCTGGCTCGATACGCTCCTTCTAAATGTAGGTATTAGAATAAGAATTAAATATTTTTCTCCATAAGCTCAAACTTTAAAATATTTTGTGTTGGCTTATATTTTGTCGCTTTCTGCGGGTATAGTAATTGGTTGGACGGATGTTCATATGGTCATTCACTTATCGTGAAGCGGGTGTGCTCGAGTCTAAGATGATGGATGAGAGTTATTTAGTTAGTAGTTGTTGGTTAATGTGTAATGGATAGATATTTTGTTGGAGATTAATTAAGAAGTAATTTTTTTTTTTTAGAGTTCATCGATCGGAAATTTGCTTGCTTGAAAATTCAAAATATATGTTTATTTTTTTTTTTGGTTCTGCTGTGAGTGCTTGTTGTATTAATTTTTTTAGTTACATGCGGATCATCGCTTTTCTGTGACTGGTCTGGGCCCTCTATAGGGGTTTATGTATAGGTTTTATTATTAGTGTGTAGTTTTGTTTTAGTATTGGTTATATGTAGTTATTATATATTTTTATAGTATGTGGTATATTTGGATTGGTTATTGATATAAGGTGATATATTTATATTGTATTATATATTATTGTATATTATTTATTAAGTAGGTATTATTTTTTGATTGTTATTTGATTGATTATATTGGATATAGTAGTTTGTGTTTTATGGGGCGTAGGTACTATATAATATTAATTATTTATGTATTAGTTGTTTTGCTGTTCCTTTTTCTTTCTGTGTATTGCTTCTGCCTTCTAGTTCATCGCAGAGGAACTGGGAGTTTTAAGGTGCGTAACGAAGCCATTCGGAAAAATTGAAAGTTAGCAGGTAGAAGATACGTGACAAGAGATGAAAAAAGAAAGCCTCAGCCTTACCCGCCCCTCAGTAGCATAATTAGTGAGAAATCGTCGCAGTCCAAAAATCTACCCTAAAGCTTCATGGACAGGCGACGGACCCTTCACATGGTAGATCCGTCAAATGTAAGGGTCAGTCCCTTGGCCCAGGTGGGACACAACCATACCTCCCTCACAATCCCCCGCATTCACTCCTATTGATGCCAACCTTTATTCTCGACCTTGCCAAACTCACTATTTCTCGTCCTCAGGACATTCGTTCACAGACTCAATCCACTTTCCTTCTTCGGTCTCAGCCGGTCGGTTCCCAACACACTCGCCACTATACATCCGCTTAACCAACCCGACTATCATTCATCCTTTCCACATGACCAAAACCATCTCTGGTTTTGGTTGGTGTTGTTTTGTGTTTTGGTTTTGTTGTTTGTGTGTTAGTATAATCATACTTCAGTTTTGTTTCTCATTTACCCCTTTCTTTCAACTACGCACATCCATAACTCTCTAAGTTACGTTCTTTCCTCATTTTTATCAATTCTTCTTGACACCTAGCCATGGTCTCCTAAGTAAGTTGTCGCATGCTGAACACAGAACTTTAGGATTTAACTTCTTGAGTTCCAGAACATAGTCTCCACTACTATATCAATAACAACAGGTAACAACATACCCTCATGTAAGACCCTTACGCCTCAAGAACTTATGTTCCCCTTTACAGTTCACCAATGATTTTAAGTTGCAATCCAGCAACCTTTTTCTGCCATTCACAACTTTCCTGCTAACACTCTGCATCATCCGTTTCCTTCTCATCCAACACATATATACCCTAGATATTTAAACTCAGACACTTGTTCCAGCTGCTCACCGTCTAACATACTTCACACCGAGAGCTGTCCTCACTCACAACCATAACCTTACTCTTATCTACGTTTTACTGTTCAAACCCCTCCTTTTTACATACCCTGACCAAATCTCTCTACAATCCTCTCAAACTCTCTTCAATTCGCCACAAAGAACCAAATCATCCACATATAATAGGTGGGCACCCTCCACATCTCCATTAATTCCATCATTCTAACACCTATTTCCTGCCACCCCGCCTCGATTTCTTTTCATAATCCCATCCATATACAAATTGAAATAACCAAGGAGACAAACACAACCCTGTCTCACTCCAATATTAATCCTAACCAATCACCATTGACACCATTTATTCTTACACACGCTTCATATCGTCATACATTACTTTTGATTTCCATTCAGAAGCTAACCACCAACACCATATATACTAACACCTGCCCTAGAGCTTCCCTATTAATCCTATCATGCGCCTGTTGCAAATCATAAAACCTAAATACAATTTATTCTTCTTTCTCATTTTTTCAATCATTTGTTTCAATGCGAAGATTTTATCCACACATACACTACCACTTCTAAAGACACCTTGTTCTTCACACCAATCATTCCTTCTGTCACTCAATAAACTAATTCCCCTATACTTTTACTACAGTCACCCCCATCTCCCTTACCCTTATATAAGGGTACTTTACTGCTCTCCTTCAATCCCTCGGAACTATACCTCCATAAACGCTTTGTTACACAACTTTCAAATCCAATCAAATCACCATCTCCCTCCGTTCTTGATCATTTCACCAGTATTTCATCTATATCTGCAGATTTACCATTCTTCAACTTTCTCACTCTACCAATTACCTCCTCCTTACTAATTACCCTATCCCCAAAATATTATTCCTTTTTTGCACCATCAAACCCACACAGTATACATTCCACCTATCACCTCTTCATTACTACCAATGTTATACAGATTTTCGAAGTGTTTCTTCCACAACTCTCTCACATCCATTTCATCATTGACGAAAGCACACATCCCTTTTTTTTCATTATCTAAGCAGATGTCCCTTATTCACATTTCTTACCTTTCGCGCTTCCTTCAGAAGAGGTTCCTATTCCCATGTAAGTCCCATTCATCCTCCTTTCCAAACTGGCTCATTTACCTCTTTTTTTTTCTCCTACGTATGCACTTTTTAGTATTTCTTTTTTCTCCTTATATATATTCCCAAACATCTTTCTTTTGAAACTTCATATATATAATATATATATATATTATATATATATATATAATTTATATATTTATATATATATATATATATATATTATAATATATTATATATATATAATAAACATATATTATATATATAATATATATATATATATATATATATATATATATATATATATATATAATATATATATATATATAATATATATTATATATATATATAGGTGATAATTGGTTTAGAGCGACAACTATCATCAATCCATATCTCAAGAACACAATAGGCCACAGGGAAAAGGAATACATTGCTGAAATGCTGGTCCAATTTTAGGGCGGAAAATGTAAAAAAAAAAAAAAAAAAAAAAACAAAATATATATAATATATATCTCAAAAACTACGAATAGCTACAGCAAAAAGGAATACATTTTTGGAATCCTGTTAAAATTTTGGAGGAAAATTGTAAATAAAAAAAAAAAAGTAAATTAAAAAATAAAATTGTTAATAATTATAGTAATATATTAGAGAGCCTATTAGAGACTCTTTATTTGGTTGACTCGTTAAAAATAATATAGACTTGTCTATTAAAATTTTTTGCTTTTTTTTGCTTTACTAAAGTAATACCCCAAAGGGTATAACCGTCATCCGATCGCGGAGTCGGTGGTCTCTTCGGCCTTCTCGGGTAATATCGGGTAGACTATATTCCCTCCCCTCGGGGATGGGTCTCCGTGAACCCCCGCTCTTTGGTATTTGGGTGTCGCGGGGGGTTCTCTCCCGCCCCTTCCCTTACGGGTGGTATGGACATAATCGTTCCCGCCCGTGTTCCTCCTGTCTGCTCGAGCCCTTCTACATTGGCGTGTAATTTACCTTTACAAATATATAGTATATATATTTGTCCCTTGCTCCTAATAAAAAAATAGCCAATATTTATTTATTTTATTTAATTTTATTTTATTTTTTTTACATTTTCCTAACTAAATTTTACAAGGATTCCAAAAATGTAATTCCTTTTCGCTTTAGCTATTGTAGTTTTTGAGATATGATTTTTTTTCATTTTTTTTTTTTTTTTTTTTTTTTTTTTTTTACATGTTTTCCGCAATTAAATTTTTGCTCAGGTATTCCAACAATTATTCCCTTTTTCCTGTAACTATTGTATGTTTCTTTGTAGAATAATGTGATCGATGATTAGTTGTCGCTTCTAACCAATATCACATATATTATATATAATATATTATATATATATATATATTATATATATAATATATATTAATATATATAATATATATATATATATATCTATATATATATATATCTTATATATATATATATATCTATATATATATATATATATATAAATATATATTATATATAGTATATATATATATATAAGGACCTTTTTTTACTTCACACCGACATTTTATATTGTTCTGACAGATGATCATTCGAACAAAAAATTTCAGCTTTAATCCTAAATTAAAAAGATAAGAAAATTATTCTTACGTTAAATTAAATATCTCAATTTCTTGTAAGTACAAATATAAAGTTACAAATTTAATGAAAAATCAATTCTTTTGCATCATTTATGAAGAGAGAAAAAATATCTTATAATAATAATTTAATATGGTAGTTAAAATTAGTTTGTTTTAAATTCAGATATATCATTTTAATATACTTTAAATAAATTCATGAACCTTGAAATGTCTTTTCCAACCAAATCGCCTATATATATATATATATATATATATTATTATATATTAATTATATATATATAATATATATATATATATATAATATTTATATATATATATATATAATATATATATAATATATATATATTATATATATATATATATATATATATATATATATATTTTATGGTAGTCTTAGAAGAGCCACATATCCATATCTCAAGAAACTACAACAGCTACCGGGAAAAGGAATACATTTGCTGGAATGCCTGGTCTAATTTTAGTGGGCAGAAAATGGTTTAACACAATATATATATATATATATATATATATAATTATATATATAATATATAATTATATATATATATATATATATATATATATATATATATATATATAATATATATATTATATATATATATATTATATATATATATATATCCAGGAAGGACTTTCGCCCTGTCAGTTGGTCCCCTGCATCTTCTTTCTGGCCCGAAACTCCAACCCTAGAGCATCTAAGAGAACCATTTCTCCGAGCAATGGTTTCCAACGCCAGTCCTAGAGTTAAACACTCTCAGGTAGGGTTTTTGCTCTTTCAGTAGAACTAGCATCTTCTTCTTCCATTAGGCCTCAAAATTCGTTCTCCCAGAACTCTTCAGAGGATCGTGTTTCTAGGTTGTGCCAGTGGGATGAGAAGGAGGGAGGAGAGGTACAATAACAATGACTAATTAAGTAATTACAGATTAGTTAGGTTATATATATATATATTCTATTATATATATATATTATATATATATATATATAGTATATATATATATTATATATATATATATATATATATTATATACTATTATTATATATATATAAATATATATATATATATTATATTATATGTAACCAAATGTCCAAATTAATGAATTATTTTTATTTGCCAAAACATTTTTGTACATATCTAAAGGAATATAAACATGCCTCTTTAGTATTATTTGTAGCATTGTTTTTAAAAATTTTCGGGATTAAAAACAAAAAAACTCTTAGGGTTTGTAGTGCCTCTCTAATTGCGGAATTGTGAAATTTGCGGAATTAAATTGCGGAATGATTTAGGCATTCCGCTAACTGCAATTCCGCAACTTTTTTTCAAATTATCGCAAATCGAATTCCAGCAATTTTTTTTTTAGTCCGGCAATTGCGGAATTGCGGAATGCGGACTTAAATTGCGGAACGTCCACCTCTGATATATATATATATATTATATATATATATATATATATATATATATATATATATTAATATATATATACTATATATATATATATATATATATATATAATCTATATATATTATTATATATATATAATATATATAATATATATATATGTATATATATAACTATATATACTATATATATTATATATATATATATATATATATATTATATAATATATTTATATTATATATAATATATTATATATATATATATATATATATATATATATATATATATTGGTTGTCACTCACATTGACATCTACAATGTATTTAGATGTCCCCAAGACTTATGACTTGGGAGCATGTTTACCATTCACCCAACCTCTAAGTAGTTTATTTCAATTCTGTCTGACTATTACTCTGGTAATCTTACATCGGTATGATATAGTGTGAAGCATGGAATGACACAAAGGGGAACTTCACAAATATTACATGAATAAACTGTTTTTCTAACTTTCTTCGATGTGCTTAGAAAAGTGTCTACCTGTTAGACAGCATGGGTTTTCTCCTAAAGTAATTGCAGATCTTTTGCGCGACCAATAAACTTTCTCAGAGTGTTTTTTCAATATCTCACCTATTTGTTGTAATTTAAATTCCAGGAGTGTTTTCTTATTATTTTTTTTTGTATGTACAGTGGCAGTTTTGAATGCATATTTCGACAATTCTATAAAAAATAACTTTTTGTAATATTTTTTTAGTCCTTTTCATATCATGGAAGCTGCAGATGTAATCTGATCCATTAAATCTACACTAGCCATATGATCTTTTTTATACTTTATGCATAGAGTAGGTTTAAGACATTCTTTACCAGCTACAATAACACGCTCCATAGAGCTATCACAGAGTGTGCTTAGCATGTTAACGTATTTTTTATCCCTCCATTTAAGATGCATGATTTTTCAAAAGAATTGCTCATAATTTTCTCCTTTTTTGAGCTTCTTACTGCACACCAGTGGTGACAATCCTTTTCTGTTAAATCGAACAGTGCCACCTGCATCAGTGGCTCTTGAAGTCAAAATTTTTAATAATTCGGGGGATGCATAAAAATTGTTCATTCCTATACAATATCCTTTATCGATGAGAGGTTCACATAAATTAAGAACAATTTTAGTAGACTTTGTCAGGTCATTCGGTAGGCCTGGAATACCACATGGATACTGAGTCTCCTTTCCTGTATATACCGCAATATTCCACATATATCCAGATTTAGCTTCGGCAAGTATGAAGCTCTTCATACCAAATCACGCTCGTTTTAAGGAAATATTCTCTTCCATCGTAGTCTTCCTTTCCATTGAAGGAAGAGCTTTGTCAATTGATATATTTTGTTCAGGGATACAATTTGTTTTAAATTTACTCACAAAGAGTTCCAGAATTTTTATAAACTTATACTGTGGATCATTTGAGTTTTCTTCAGACGAAAAATGTAAATATTTGAGAATTATCTTAGACCTATCTCTAGCAATTATTGTTCCAAAAATAAGAGTATGCAAAAGAGAATTTGTTGAATGGTAAAAATCTATATTAGGTTTCTGTATGATTCCTTGAAGAATAACTAGAGCAATAAACACCCTTATCTCCTCTTCATTTGTAAGCTTCCACAGAAGGTCACGACTTTTCCTTCTCATTTTTCCTGACCTACGTTTTTCTTCGATTACCTTTTCAGTATATTTGTTTGTCTCTTCAACTATAGTACAAATAATGTACCCTTCAAAGAACGATTAAAAAATCATTATAGGACTTTTTAGGTTCTTCTAAATGCATTTTGACACCAGAATTAGAAGAAAAAGGATAAAGACTTATGTCCACCAGAACAGAATCAGACCACTGGAAATCAACTTCGTCATCTTCACTATCAGATATCAATGGTATAGAATCATTATCATTATCAAAGTGATCATCATCACTAGGATCACTTTCACTATCCGACTTTTCAGATTCATCACACTCAATATCACTAAGAAATTCATCCTCAAGATCTAACTCACAAATGACCTTTGATAATTGCCTTGCAGTTAAGGGCCTATTATTATTTGCCGTTATTACAAGTACATATAATAAAGCCTAAAAATAATAGCACAATATATATATATATATATATATATATATATATATATATATATATATATATATATTAAATATATATATATATATATATATATTTATATATATATATATAAATATTTATTTATATATATATTATATATATATATATATATATATATATATATATATATATATATATATATATATATATATATATATGGTCAGCCTCTAGATGAGCCACAATCCATATCTCAAAAACTACAAAAGCTATGTGGGAAAGAGGATACTTGCTGAATGCTGGTCGCATTTAGTGCGGAAAATGTAAAAAAAAAATAAAAAATAAAAAAAAAAAATAAAAAAAAATTATATCTCAAAACTACAATAGCAACGGAAAGGAATACATTTTTGATCCTCGTAAAATTTTGGATACGAAAATGTAAAAAATAAAAAAATTAAAAAAAATTATTGTTAATAATTATAGTAATATGATTAGAGAGCCTATTTTGAGACCTTTTATTGGTTACTCGTTAAAATAAATAGACTTTCTATTAAATCTGGCTTTTTTTTAACTAAAGAATACCCCAAGGGTATACCGCACCGATGGCAGGAGTCGGGGTCTCTCGGCCTTCCGGGGAACTACGGGGTAGGACTAATTCCCCCCCTCCGGGGAGGGTCTCCGGAACCCCCGCTCTTTGGTATTTGGGTGTCGCGGGGGTTCCTCCGCCCCTCCCCTACGGGGTATGGTAAACGTCCCTCCCTGTGTTCCCCGTCGGCTCGAGCCCCCTAAATTGCCGTGTAATACCTTTACAAATAATATATTTATATACTATGTCACAGCACCCCCCCAAAAATAGCCAATTTTTATGTTATTTTTTTTTGTTTTCTTTTTTTACATTTTCCTAACCAAAATTTTACAAGGATTCCAAAAATGTATTTCATTTTCCTGTAGCTTTTGTAGTTTTCGAGATATGATTTTTTTTTTTTTTTTTTTTTTTTTTAATACAGTTTCCTAGGTAAAATTTTGCCAGGATTCCAGCCAATGTATTCCTTTTCTTCGGTAGCTTGTTGTTTTATGTTTTTTTGAGATATGCTTGTGGCCTCTTCTAGCGGGCTGGCAATATTGTAATCATGATTACTATCACTATAACATATATTGGTTATTTATACCTTTATTCTCATACTCACGTAGCTGTTGTTAGGCTTTAGGAAGAAATATGGTAATATGTGGCTCTACTTCTAGAGACTGAACGCTATTATATATATATTATAATATATATATATAATATTAATATATAAATATTATATATATATATATATATTATACTATAATATATATATATATAAGTAATATGATATGCATATTAATATTATATACTATATATAAGGTCAGACTCTAAGAAGCGCCACAATCCATATCTCAAAAGCTACCAACAGCTACCGGAAAAGGAAGTACATTGCTGGAAATGCTGGTCAATTGTTATGCGAAAAATAAATAAAAAAAAATAAAAAACAAAAATAAAAAAATTTATATCTCACAAAACTCCAATAGCTTACAGCGAAAGGATATACATTTTTGGATCCTGGTAAAATTTTGGATAAGAAAATGTAAAAAAAAAATAAAAAAATAAAAAAAAATTATTGTTAATAATTATAGTAATATGATTAGAGAGCCTATTTAGAGACCTTTTATTGGTTACTCGTTAAAATAAATAGAATTTCTATTAAATTTTGCTTTTTTTAACTAAAGAATACCCCAAGGGTATACCGCACCGATGTCAGGAGTCGGTCTCTCGGCCTTCCGGGAACTACGGGGTAGGACTAATTCACCCTCCGGGGAGGGTCTCCGAACCCCCGCCCTCTTTGTATTTGGGTGTCGCGGGGGTGCCACAGCCTCTCCCTACGGGGTATGGAAAACGTCCCCCCCTGTGTTTCCCATCGGCTCGAGCCCCTAAATTGCCGTGTAATACCTTTACAAATAATATATATATATATACTATGTCCCAGCACCCCTAAAAAAAGCCAATTTTTATGTTTAATTTTTTTTTTTTTTTTTTTTTTTTTTACATTTTCCTAACCAAAATTTTACAAGGATTCCAAAA